>JAJHSJ010000009.1:35898901-35998901 GCA_021015155.1 Magnolia officinalis
TGTATATTTGCTTAGATGTTGTTGCAAGTGTTAGGGGGACCAGCCGCAACAAGCAAGGGGGAGTTGGAGTTTACAAGTCAGGGGGAGAAGCTACTGGGTGTGTACATGGGTTAGAAAATTGTAAAATTATGTAAAAGCATGTACACACAATTTAGGGTATGTCTGTCTAGAATGTTCTAGGGTGTTTTGGAGATTTTTTCACGTAATTGACAAAGGGGGAGATTGAAAGGGCCCTGGTTTGTCAAGTTATGTGAGTGTTGAGTAAGATTGACTATAGAGCCTGATAGGAAGATCAATTCAAGCGTCTGCCTCAACCGGATGTGTGCAAGCTCGCCACAGGTAAATCTAAAGCCTCACATCCCATGACCCAAAACACCAGGTGAATAAAACCCTTAAAAATATGTTAGAAATCATAGGGTTTTAAGGTGAGAAAACTTTTTCAAAATAGGAAAATCTCTAAGTTTTTCTTGCCTTATCGATTTTATCGAAACACCCTCGATATGATCAACCTGCGCTGTCGAGTCCTTGATGATTCATCGATACCATCGAAAAGAGGACCAAATATGTCCAGCAACTTCACAATATATTTAAACAAATTATCGATGTATCAATACACCTCTCGATATCATTGATACTCAAAACTTGAGCTTATCGAAAGTGGCTCGATAAGATCGACAGACAGATTTCCGGCGCCCCTGTTTTTTAATGAAACATTTAAATTCTTTCGATATATCGAAGCTCTTCCGATATGATCTGAAATCAAATATCGATAAGATCAGAAGTCCATCATGATATCGATAGTGGGCGTGTTTTTATTCCAGCAGATATTTCAAGATGTTTTTAACATTGATCGGGGGCCATTCGAGGAAATCGATATTCATATGTCGATGATATCGAGGCTGAGTCGATTGCATCGATAATGGACACAATCTGCCTAGCGAGTTAAATGGTAAATATATTGGATTTATCGATGCATCGATACTGCCTTCGATATCATCGATATACAAATTCGAATGACATCGGCTGTCCCCCGATCATATCATAAAATTTTAAAATATTTCATCGCCAGTCTCTCTCATGCTTCAAATGTCGATAGATCGATCCCAGTTTCGATTAGATCAGAGTTCGAAATTCGATGTCATCGACACCTGTTTCGATCCCATCGACAAGCTGGCAAAAGGTTTCAAAAGCGTATAACATTTGAGTTTGTGTCATCGAGCGGATCGTCGATGTTATCGAGAGTATACGCTCGATGATATCGACACTGCTCGATGATATCGAACTCTGTCATAAATGTGACCATTTGATATAACCTTTTGCCTATTTAAAGAGAGACTTGCCTTTATTGCTGGTAGAAAAAGAAGAGAGTGTTTTTGTGTGTTTCAACTTATATCTTATATCCAAAGCCCTTTCTCTCAAGGGAGTTCATCCTCCAATCCACCCTCATCATTGATATTCAAAAGAGTGGATTGGGGAATGAACTTCCACATTCAAGGATCCTCTAACTACTCCTTAATGACAAATCATTATGTTGGGATGCCTTGAATGCATAAGATTGGAATCGCTCTATCTTCTTGATAGGAAAACATTTTGAGAGTAGGATTCCATCTTGACCTTGACCCAACTTGAAGCCAAGTACTGGTATATCATTTTATGTTGCGGATCAAGGGAGTAGAAGACTCTTCATTAACAAGGAGGAGGAGATCTTCGGCAGTGCGTTTATTGGGACTCATCAACTTATTTGTAAGTATCTAGAGTCCAAGAGGACACTTGTGATCATTCTTTTTTAGGATTGAGTCTTAAGTGGTTCTCACCCTTTGAAGTCCTCAAGGAGACCTCCGGCGGGAGTGTACGTGGTGGGTGTGTTGTGTGGACCCTTGATCTGTGGAGAGCATAAACATCTGGTTAGGAGTGAACCAGTAAAACTCTGGGTTTGAGGTAAACTGTGTAAAACATTGGGTTTGAGGTAAACCATGTAAAACCTCGGGTTTAAGGTGAACCGTGTAGAAACCTCCAGTAGGGTCTTATAGAAGATCCTTTGCCAGTGTGCCTAAAAGTGGGTGCGTTGTGTTGACCCTTGCTCGTGAGAGCATAAACAGTCAGCCTAATGTAGGTTGTAAAGGTTGAAGGTGAACCTAATTTAAAACCTTAGGTTTGAGGTGAACCGATGTAAAACCTCCTTAGTGAAATCCAGTACACTCAAGGGTTGAGTGCAGTTACCGAGAGTAGAGTAGACAAGTAGTCGAACCACTATAAAAATGACTGTGTTTGTGATTGCTCTTCTGTGTGTGTGTGTGATTTATGCCAATGCATTCATATTTATTTATCTAATCACACCTCACACACATACACAGTCACATCAAAGATAAACTAAGTTGCATATTGCTATATCTTGAATAGTTTGTGATTGGATCCTTTACCTGGCTTGGAAGCCAGTAGAGTTACATTTGAGTAATCCTGATAGTTGTATATTCATAGGATTAGTGAAGTAAGACTTTTAAATAAATCATAAAAACTTTAAAAAGTCCTATTCACTCCCCTCTAGGACATATTGGTATATTCCGACTTTAACTAAAGTGGTCTTCACCGCAATTTTAGATGTCACTTCCATGAATCATTATTTGCGCTTCTATAAAAACATTTCTCGAGCCTTGTGTTTATATGGAGCGGGAACATTCTATTCTTCACCATTTGGACTTGCGCCACAAATCTCCTACGTGCATCTTTCAATGACAGAACTGAGTTCTCCATGTGTACCATATACCCTTTTTCGAGGAGATGTCCAAGACTAAGTATGTTACTTTTCATGTTGGGTACATAATACACATTAGAGATGAATTGTGGCTCATTGGTAAATTTTAATTTTACCTTTACCTCTCACCAGAGTTTTTGATGAGTCTCCAAACGTTACATTGCCATGAACTCCTTTGAGTTCCACAAAGAGTTTCTTGTCATCGCACATGTGATTGCTTGCACCCGTGTAAAGATACCATACATCCTGCTAATCGCTGTCTTTCTCTTGTGCAAGGAGAAGTGTGGAGCTTTCTTGCTCATGACCTGATGCTTCGACATAGTTGGATCGCTCGTCTTGATTCACCGGCTTGCTCCAACAATCAGATGCATAATGGCCAAACTTGTTGCAATTATAGTACTGGATGTTCATTGTACTTCCTCTTCCACGCATCGATCTTCCTCTACCATTTCCTCCTCCACGGAAATTGGTATTCTTCTGCTGATTTTGGCCATGGCTTTGTTGGTATCCGTGCCCTCTGCCCCTTGCGCGATTACTAGCAACACGTCCACCACATTGTGAACTTCCACGTCTGCCCTTTAGATCATTCAGAGTCAATCTTGACTCCAAAGCTTGTTCCACTGCCATGGAACTAGAATTCTTCTGCATTCGTTGCTTACGAACTTGCAATGACCCTATCAGCTCCTCAATGGATAGGTTTTCAATATCCTTTAATTCTTCGATCGCCACAACCACATGCTCAAACTTAGTTGTGAGGGATCGAAGTATCTTTTTAATAACCCGGACATCTTCAATCTTCTCACCATTTCTTTTTAGGTTATTAACAATTACAAGCAACCGCGAAAAATAATCGGCAATATTCTCACCTTCCTTCATGTGAGTCGCTTCGAACTCAACTCTAAGGGTTTGGAGCCAAACCCTCATGACACGATTAATACCCTTAAAGACGATGCTAAGCCTCTCCCATGCTTGCTTGCATGATGTCGCTTCGGTGATCCGTTCAAAGGTGGAATCATCCAACCCTTGATAGATGAGGAAAAGAGCCTTCTTATCTTTCTTTCTTTAATCCTTGAGAGTGGCTTTTTGTTCGGCAGTTTAGGCGGCTTCTTGCTTCATTGTGGGCTCTTCATACCCGTCAGTGACGATCTCCTAAAGATCTTGAGATCCGAACAAGGCCTTCATTTGTATGCACCAGTTTTTATAGTTGTTCTTAGACAACTTGAGAATTTGTGGCTGGATTGCGCTTGCCATCTTGGTGGTGGTGATGTTGCTATTTCTGCAATAGGTAGAAGGCTAAAAAATGAGTTAAGATTTCTACTTTTGACTGTTGCACATTTAGTGTTGTAGCCGTTGCTGATGGTGCGGATCAGTAGCACGTTGTTGCTTCAATAAGATTTTTCACTTTGTTGGATTGGTGACGTTGAAAGGGCTACCACAGGCATAACAGTTTGTTGCTAATATAGGGTGGGCAAAAATGGACGGTTGATGTAGGATGGATAGCTAAGGATAGCTTGGATTGCTCCAGAAAAATTCAGGAATGATCCAGAGTCGTTGGATCTAATGACTTTCTTAAACCAAAAACATGGACAACACAAAGACATGTGCTGCCATTCCTTTGTTGGGGGCTGCCGTAGGATAGCTTATTATTTTTACTGCTGCTCCTTGCTGATGATGCACCACAGATTTGTAGATATGGCAAGGGAGATTGTTGGCCCTTTAAATGTCTTCTTCTTTAATCGGTGGTGGGTTTGTTAAACCTGATTTGGGAAGATACAACTTCTTTATTGAGATGCAGTTGTTGCTGCTAACTGATGGCGATGTTATTATTGCTGTAATAAAATTTATGCAGGTTGAAAGAGGGCATGTTTCAAGTTGATGATGCCCAAGAATCGATGGTGCTGATGACGCTTAAGATCAACAAGCTTCTCATAAATGTTGATGGCACTTCTCCTAGACGTGTTATAGCAACAGTTTCTGATGCTGCTGTAGATATGAGGGCTAAGGATCAGTGAAGCTCTGATACCAGATGTTGGGTTTTAAAACCCACTCTCTTCTAACGTGTGGCTGCAGCTACCCTGAAACATAATAATGAAAAATGAAAGAGAAAAAAGACTGTTTTATTATTGAACTTGGAATGATAAAAATGATTACAAGGCTGCCTTTTTATAGGCTTTCACCCCATGTGAAATGACTGAAAATACCCCTCTCTAGATGGTTCTTAGGGGCAGCTAAAAATAGAAAAAATCTAAATAAAAATTTGTTACAATCTTCACACAGCTTGCACACGGTATAGACACAATTTTGGATTTATAAGAATCCACAGTTTCCAACAGTATCATGTGCCAAGACCTCAAGAGAAGTCACCCATGCCCTACACTAGGCCTCATAAATAGGGTCATGTGCTCCAGCGATAGACCCAGCCTCCAAAATCCTAAGGATCGAGCTGTACTATAATGCAGACCTATTGAAGCATTCGTGTACTAAGGTGTGAAGTTCTTTTTCAATTCATACAACGACGTGCACAATCCACATGAGATTCTAGTCTTACTCCTAGCGAGATCTCCAGCACCTAGCGCAAACCTACTAGAACAATGCCTGGTGCTAAGGATCCTGTCCCAATGTGATGGCCCGTTGAGACCTTATCTCACCTCATCTTTGATGTGTGAGACCCATGACTTGTTTGACTAATCAAAGCTTGTGTATGTTAATAAGGCCTTCATAAGCTTTCTCTCCATTACACAAATGATTCAGCCACTCTAACGATGAATCATCACAAAATAGGGCTAATTTACTTTGAGCCATGAAACAAGGCTATTTGTGTTTTACTTTTTAATCAAGAGGTTTCTCCAGGAATGTTATTGAGGGCTAGTGCTAGATTGCAACTTGGAATGTAATTTTACTCCCAAACATTAATGAAAGCTAGTTGACATGTATTATTTGGGATGAACAACATGCATTTCATGCACATCCTCACAAATTGAAATGAAGAAAGAACCAATATTCTCAATTGTTTTAGATATCCAAACAACCCATATGGAGTTAACAGCCTTTGGGCACCACCCACTAGACCTTGGCTATCCCATGCCTCATCGGCTACAAGATTATTAAACACCTCTCTAGTTACATAACTATTTGACACCATCACCTCTCTTGGACAGTACCATGGCGTCGACCTCAGCTGTATGAGACGCCTGATACCCAATAGCCAAATGATACATCCAACACCTAATGACTAATGCCAAGATCCCCTTATTACAATCCCCTATAACCAGTAATAGACATTTTGTTGCAAATAAAAACGGGGACTTCGCTAGGGATACAGAACATTGATCCTCCCCTTTTACCTTTTTTAGATCAACATAAAGGGTGTATGATATTGAGCATTGAAGATATTGGTTAGTCTCTGTTTCGAACAAGAAACAAATGCATTCGATTTGGGGAATTATCTTATTAGAACATAACAAAGAAAGAATATACAAAACAATCATTGTATTAATAATACTAAGTTCATTACATCCTCTAATATCCCTTGATTCTAAGATAGATTATTTGAAATACATAAATTGACAAAGTTCGAATGTCGAATCTCGAATTTGACAGCATTTCGACATCTGCTTTGATTATCTCTCTAGGAGGAATGGTTGTGTGGGTTTGATCATCTGATCCGAGCTTGTCCCTTATGCAAAAGGAGAACTTAGAGCGACGAGGATCGAATTTGATGATTTCAGCAGCATCTCGACCCCTTTCACTATTGTCATGCCCTAGACTGGTTGCGCAACCCGCATAACCAGTCAGTGGTTGCGCGGCCCGCACAACTGATGACAACACTTCCACTCTTACCTTCAGTCTTCGTTCAGAGTTCTGCTCCTCTTCTGAAACTCTTCTTCTTCTAATGAGAGGGGGAGTGGGGTATTTATAGGCCTCCACACGTGCGAACCCTCGATCTTTGTGCTATGGGACCCACTTTACATTAGATTTGTCCATCTATAATAAACTGTCTCTAATATTGGTTACGCGACCAGTGCAATGGAGAGGACTGATTGCGCCGTCCGCACAACAGAAAGACTGGTTGCGGGATCCGCTCAACTCCTTACTTGTTGCCCGACCCGCGTAACTTAGTCGCACAACAACTGAATATAGTACTTTTTTTCTTCCTTTCTCACTTCTTCAATTCCCTTTCGATCTTCTTTCTTTCCAATCTTTCTTCATATTTTTTATGCTTCAACAGATGCCCCCTTGATCCTTTTCTTTATTTGTAAAAAATCAAAGAATTAGGATAAAAAATTTTGTTTTCTGAACATGTTGCGTGACCTGTGCAACGGCCGCCCAAGTATTATTGTAACATCCCGGATTTTTGCCAACCTGGGATTAGACGTCCTTAGGCATTGGGTCGATCCTAAGACCTTACCAACTTGTCAAAACTAAACCCCACAGTCTAAAATCGCTTCTGGACCCATTTCTTTCACAAATCCCACTCTTCTCTACCTTGTGCTTTCAATTTTTCAAAGCACTTTCGCCCTACACACTAACTTAAACTAGCTAAGTAGTAAAACTTGGATAACTTTATATACAAACTACAAAGGCCTAATTACCATCTCAACCAGAAAACAATTAGGATTAAATCCTTTAGGAATTTAACAAAGTTAACTAAGTGCAAACTCGATTAGCCATGAAATCCGTTGGGATCGCTTTAAATACGATCTGCAAGACCCAAACTTGTAAAACATGTGACTCTAGGTTACCCTAAAGTTTAGAACCGAACTCATTTCCCGTCTGCTCTCGGGAATGAAACGAAACTTCGTATTAGGTTTAGATCACACATCGGGAGTCCGATTAACTCGAAGCTAAGGAACTAGGACCGCCCCACTGGGCTTGACAATCATCTCAAAAATCAGATGATTCCGATGTCCCACGGCCACTGTTTTCACTCCGGAGCGAGGGAGTGTGAAAAATACTATTCCCATCCAAATGAAAATATCAGGAATAGTGATCTGGCATCATTCGGTTGCGCGTCAGTATTAAGCAACCTGACCGTCGGAATCAGACCAAATTACACCCTCAGATTAAGAAAAATTTCAGGAACATTTACATGTACTCAGAAATTCTGATCGTGGCCCACGGACCGTTGAACTGAAAGTGGTCCGCCACGTGTGATTTGGGAATCCGATCGAGCCAAAAACGTAATCCCACGTAGATCCGCAGAGGGTGAGCTTAAGTCTGACGTTTGGCTCAAAGAGGGCTACCAGAACACACCTTTTGAGCTTGGAAAGTGGCGAACTGCCTATATATGCAGCCACCCTTGAACCTGAGTCTATTTTGGACATGTTCTAGGCTATAAAAGGGGCTTAGAACAGCCCCTCTCACAGCCATACGAATTTGGGTCCAAACCCTAAGAGAAAAAGAGAGAAAAGAGAGAGAAACTTGTGGAGATCAAGGTCGATCTTCCTCCTGCTGCTTCCACTTCTCCCACGGCCTACACCGCTCTATTCCAAGGGATTTCCCGGTGGTTTCCACCCCATTTGAAGGTAAGAAACCCTAACCCTAGGTCTAATTTGAGCCTGATTAGTGATAGGTTAAGGAAAGACTAATTGAATACGCTCTTTAGGCTAAGAAACTCCCGTATACGGAAGCTCCAACACCCTTGCTGATTCGTTGGAATTCCAAGGGCTGAGGTGAGGACTTTAAGCGTATAAGTTACGTTTTTCAACGCTTTCAATGTCAGATAATGATAGATTCATGATCTGCATGCAAATGCACATGTACAAAGTGCTTTCCGTTTCCTGTTTCGATTAGCGATAAAGAATATGGATTTTCACATACTCTAGATATACGTAGAAATACCGTATACGTATTTTTCTTGGAAAAATGTTTGACATGTTTATTTAATGTTTGATTATATCATGTGTGGATAAAATGCTAGTTTGGCGAAAGGGATCGCAAAATACATGTTCATGTGTAAATGTCATGTATGTTGAAATTGCGTATTTTAGAAATACCGCATACGTGCAGATTTTGGAAATGTAATTGTCATGATTAATTGTTGTATGAATACGGTATACGTGGATAAAATAACCGCTTAGCAAAAGAATAGCCCTAATACATTTTTGCTAACATACACTATGTATGTTGGAATAGTGTATTCTAAGTGTTTGTGAAAATGGCTGAATGAGTATAGAATTCTCATTCGTGCTCGCCATGACTAATTGTCATGGATATATGATTGTTGTAATGGCGATATCCCTTTGACGAAAGGATTTGCCCTAAATCACGCCACGGCCAGTATACACTATATGTGCTAAAATGTGTGGCCCAAGTATTTATGAAAATAGCTGAATGAATATGGAACTTGGGTTCCTGCGTGCCATGACTATCCGTCGTGGGTGTACGCGTGTTATGATTGGGGCAACTCCCTAGCGAAAGGATTTGGCCTAATGCCTATGTGATCGACATATGTCATGTATGTTGATGTATGTTTGTTTAAGTGTTTCTTGAAATGTCTGAATGTGTAGTAGTTGGCAAATTGTAATATATAAGGGTGTTGAGATATGATTCTCAACCTCTTTTCACTATGTGTATGATCTCCTTTGATAGTTGTGTGATTAGGATTTGAACATGTACAAACTCATGCTTGTGTTGTGCTTTATAACATGCTCAACTGTTTTATGATTTTAACTATGTAATGCATATGTGTAAATTTATATTTATGTTGTATGATCCGTCATGGGTGATGGGGGAGCGGAGCAACGAGTGCGTGCAACAGCCCTGGCAGCCCTAAACGGATAATACCAGACTGATTGTATGATTTGAATCCTGATCCATTACTGCTTTATATCTCTGTAATTGATTGTGTTTGGGGCTATGATTATAGTCCAGGCAATCGGTAACGAGATTGAACTCGTGGCTGAGATTCATTTGCCACGTGGGATGTGTTCGACGAACTCGAGTCGTGCGTTGCCTGTCGGCAGTGGCTAGGCCACACGAAGTTGTTTATGCACTTCATGTCGTGCAGCTCAACGGGCGATCGTGCTAGTCGAGCTCGTCAAGTAACCCGATCTGCCTTATGCATGCTCACCCTGTTTGGACGCTACTGCTTGAACCTAGGGTACCAAACTTACCAGTGGCGATCCCCGTCTAACCATGGTACCTAGATCCGCTAAGTCGCATGAGCCGGGCATGGTGGTATGGGACACCGTGGTCGAGCTGTCGGCCTACGCTGGGGCCATGTGCCTCCCCGTAGTGACCATTGCGCAACCAACTCGTGAGCCGAATACGGTGGTATGGGACACTGTATTCGAGCTGTCGATACTTCGGCGAGAGCCGAGTACGGTGAGATCTGTGCTCGTGCTGACGGGCGACGAGTCCTCCGTGGTATCATCGAGTACACTCCAAGAGTCTGTGATTGGCCATGAGTCTTTCACAGCAACTAGAGTGTGAGTTGAGCCGAGTACGGTGAGACCTGTACTTGAGCCGACGGCTAGTGATTGAGCCGAGTACGGTGAGACCTGTACTCGAGCTGACGGCCAGCAATTGAGCCGCATACGGTGAGATCTGTATCCGCGCTGACGGGTGACGAGCCCTTTGCGATGCCTTCACTAAGCTTCTCAAACTATAATATCGTATGAGAATAACTAGGATTGACGACCCTAGAATGGATCATGTTGGGGATGATACAAGGGAGGTACCTTAGTTTCCTAATACTGCTGTTTGAAATGGACTAATAAAAACTTGGTAATCATGAGCATCATCGCACCGCATGTGCTTGGTAGATGTGGCGCACTGAGGGAGTAAGCATTCGCGAACGTAAGATGATGTCGCTTGAGGGTGGTTTGGCAAGGGCATACAACATCATGTCATTTCATTCTTGCATTTAATAAGAGTAGTTAGAATTGTTTGATTTGTACCGCTTTATCATTGCTGCTTGATTGAATTGATAACATGTTAACCTATGCCTTATTGTTCCACTGAGTTGATCACTCACTCCCACGTTACGGGACGGTGTTCCGAACACCCACCAGATTTGTTGAATTTCAGGTGATGGCAATGCTTGTGAAGCAGAGCCGGACTACTTCTGTGATGATAGGAGGAGTTCTCCTATCTGTATCTCTCTGGCAGGTCAATGAAGACCTGGTATTGTATTGACGGGGTTATGGTTCTTGGGATAGAAGGCATTACACTTCCTCACATTTGGTAAATTTTAGAATTGCACTTGTATTTATTTAACCTGGTAATGTTATCACACTCTGGAGACTCATCATAAGTTATATATTTTATTTATCTATCACAGTCTTCCGCTTGCAAACTTAACTGTCTCTGGAGTATGATATGTTGTTTTGGCTTAATCTCACTCATGTTCAATGCACGAATACAGTCAACATTCAATCATCATTCATTTTGTTGCATAAGTGATGTTCTGGAACTCGGGAGTTGAGTTTATGCTCGACCCCCGATTTTCAGGGCGTTACAATTATACTCGGCCCATTTTCCTATAAATAGTCAGTTATATTTCATTTCTTCACTTTTCATTTTGTAGCGAAACTCTACTTCTCTTTTTCTTCCCCACGCAACGAGTATCAGTTGCGCGACCCGTGCAACGTCTTCACATTCGCGCAAGGGATTTTTGCATTGCACTACCCGTGCAACAAAGAATCAGTTATGCCACCCGCGCAACCGATACCTGGCCATTTTTTAAACTTAGCCAATTTTTGAACCCCTGCATTTCACTATGGCCCGCACGAAATGAACCTACATTCCTGTCAATCCTCCCACTGATCAGCCTTCTCACCAAGAATTACCAAACCCTACATCTTTTCAAGCCGCGGAATCTCAAGCCGCAAAATCTCCATCATTTCCCGTCCAACCATCGCGCAAGCACTTTAAGACAACTGTTACGCGCCCTGCCTACATCAAGGAGCCAGTGCTCCCTACTTTCGAATTCACCAAACGCATCAATACACTACCATCCCCCATCCACAGAGCCATTGCAATGAGCGATCTTGAAAGACCTCCCAAACATGGTCCTGAATACGACTGGGAGCAGTGGCTGAAGACAACACTGCATCATCAAACTATTAGCCAAAAACCTCCTACCAGGGAAGATACTCCACCCCCTTCTCGACCAAGGAAGAATCGCCGAAACAAGGCTCAAGAATTTCAGGAGAAAATTAAGGAGCACAACCGGAAGAAATTACATAATTCTTGGGAGTCAGTCCGCGCGATCGAGGGTGTCATAAAATTTGACAACCCTTACAAGCAAGGTATAGTGGTGATTCTAGTTAGCATCCATCATCACCATTCCATGCTAAATTGGGAGCCTAAGGATCATCTGGATGGAGAAAGACTAGCCTATACAGAGTCTTGGTCATTTAGAGAACCAAGATTACTGGAAGTCATTCTGCAGCCAACGAAACTGAGACAGCAAATCGGTAACATTCATTCTATGATCTTCCTCACCCCATCCTATGATCCTCACAGCTTATATCCGACTTATTTTTACGAGATGCTCTAGCAGTGTAACATCCCAGATTTTTGCCAACCCGGAATTAGACGTCCTTAAGCAATAGGTCGATCCTAACACCTTATTAACTTGTCAGAACTCAATCCCAAAGTCTAAAACCACTTTTGAACCCATTTCCTTCACAAACCCCACCCTTCACCACCTTGTTCTTTCAATTTTTCTAAGTACTTTCACCCTAGACACTATCTTAAACTAGCTAAGTATTATAACTTGGATCACTTTATATACAAACTACAAAGGCCCAGGTACCACCTCAGACAGAAATTACTCAGGACTAAATCCTTTAGAAATTAGGCGAGAATTAGCCAGTGTTAAACTAGACTACCTATGAAATTAGCACCAATCACTTTAAATACGATCTGCAAGACCCAAAACTTGTAGAATCATTGATGCTACATTACCCTAAAATCTAGGATCAATCTCATTACCCGGCTGCTCTCGGGAGCATCTTGAAACTCCGTATCAGATCTGGATCGCACGTCGGAAGTCCAATTAACACGAAGTTAAGGAATTAGGACCGCCTTGCTGGGCTTCACAACCATCTTGGAATCAAATCCAGATAATGTCCCAGCACTATTCGCTTGAGCTCAGAGCGAGGAGTGTGAGAAGCATGAAAATAATTTCAAAATAAATAAGGATTTATGAAATCTGGCATGTGACGCTTGCGGTTCAGTATTGAGCAACCTGACCATCAGAATCAGGCCAGATTACACCCTCGGATCAGGAATATTTCTCCAAACACATCCAAGTACTCGGAATCTCCGATCGAGATCCACTGACCGTTGAACTGAAATTGGTCCGCCATTTGTGATCTGAAATCCCGACTGAAACAAAAATGTAACTCGACCTAGATCCAATGTCAGTGAGCTTAAGTCCTACCGCACACAGAAAAGGGGCCGCCAAAAGTGCTCCGTTAAGACGAAACGAACCGTATTTGGACATAACCTAAGTATCCTTTGTTCCTAAGTCTAGTTTGGTGAGTTTGGGGCCTATATAAGGACCTTAAACTCTCTCATTTCCAGTCCATACGAATTTGAGAAAACCCTAGGAGAGAAAGAGAGAAAAGAGAGAGAAAGTGTGAGAGAAGTGGGAGAATCTCCCTGCCATGCTTCCCTACTGCTATACGTGTTTAACCACCTCATTCTAATCGCTTTCCCAGCGATTCCAGCTCCATTCCTAGGTAAGAAAACCTAACCCTAACCTGTTTTAGAGTTATAGGTAGTGTGTCTTGTGGAATAGCTAACATATTCCCTTTTGTAGGTCACCAAATTGCCGTAGACAAAGGCGTTGGGTTCAAACTGGTTTCGGTTCAAGCTTACCGACAAAAGGTAAGGACTTTAGACGTAGAGGTTATGGTTTTCAATGCTTTCAATGTCAGATAATGATAGATTCATGATCTGTATGCTATTACACATGTACAAAGTGCTGTCTGTTTTCCGTTTCGATTAAATACGAAGAATATGGAATTTTGTGTATTCTAGGTATTTGTAGAAAATACCGTATCCATATAAATTTTGCTGATATGATTGCCATGGGTATTTGCCGTGTATATATACTAGTTATGGATGTACGACCTGTTTGGCGAAAGGATTCACCCTAGTACACATTTTGGCCAACATAGCTTATGCAGGCTAATGTGTGTAGTCTAAGTGTTTGTTGAAATGACTAAATAAATATGGATTTATGATTTATGCCTGTCATATGTATTGAATGTAAGAGCATGATTGTTGTGTATGAGACAACTCCTCGATATAAGGATTTGTCATATTCTATGTTGAATTCAACATACGTCATGTAAGTTGAAGAGGTGTAGTATAAGTGTTTGATAAAATGCCTATGCGAGAAATTGTGTGACGAACTAAATTTAATAGTGGTGTTGAGATAGGATTCTCAACTACCTTAGTAATGTGTATGATTTCCTTCATGTAAGTTGTTTAGTTTAATCACTTACTGGTTTATGAAACGTATGTGTTTGGATTTCCTGTTTGCATTGTGTTTTATAACATGCTTGTTAATATGTTTGATACGCCACATGTTTAAGTTGTATTCCATAAAAGCCGTGAAGGGTGATGGGGGAGTGGTGTAACGATTTCGTGCAACAGCCCTGACAGCCCTAAGCAGACAATATTGGATATTTGATTGTATGATTTGAATCTTGATCCATTACTGCTTTAACTATCTGCAATTGAATGTGATTGGGGCTATTGTGTAGTCCAGGCAATCGGCAACGAAACTGAATTCGTGGTTGAGATTCAGTCGCCACGAGAGATGTGTTCGACAAACCCGAGTCGTACTTTGGTTGGCGATAGTGGCTGGCCACACGAAGTGCTTATGCGCTTCATATCGTTCAACTTATTGTACGCTCGAGCTAGCCGAGCTCGTCAAGCAACCCGATCTGTCTTATGTATGTTCACCATGTTTGGACGCCTCTGCTTGAACCTAGGGTACCAAACTTACCAGTGAAATCCCTTTAACCATGGTACCTCGATCCGCTAAGACTCATGAGCCGGGCATGGTGGTATGGGACACCGTGGTCGAGCTGTCGGCCTACGCTGGAGTTTCGTGGTGTTGCGAGTGCGTCAGCCCGAGCCTCCCCGTAGTGTCCATTGAGCAACCAAACTCGTGAGCCGATTATGGTGGTATGGGACACTATATTCGAGCTGTCGGCCTACACTGTTTTTATGGGTGATGGGGGAGTGGTGTAACGAGTGCATGTAACATCCCTGGCAGCCCTGACCGTACCCGGTGTAGTGACCTCGAGCATACTCTGAATTTGCAGTGAGGCGACGAGTTTTGCCGCGGTGAATAGAATATGAACTAGGCCTGTATCAATTTAGTGATAAACCGTTAAAAAGGTGATGGGGGAGTGGTGTAACGATTACGTGTAACAGCCCTGACAGCCTTTGTAGTGCCCCAGAACCACACTATCGTATGAGATTATCTAGGTTTGACGACCCTAGAATGGATCATGTTTAGGAATGATACAAGGGAGGTACCTTAGTTTCCCAACCCTGCTGTTTGAAATGGACTAATAACAACTCGGTAATCATGTTCATCATCGCACTGTATGTGCCTGGAAGATGTGGAGCACTAAGGAATGAAAGCATGCCGCGGACGTAAGATGGTGTCGCATGAGGGAGTATGTTGGTGAGGGCATGAATCATAACTGCATTCATACTTGCATTAATAAGAGTATTTAGAATTGTTGATTGTACTGCTTTATTATTACTGCTTGACTGAATTGATAACATGTTAACCTATGCTTTATTGTTCCACTGAGTTGATCACTCACTCCCACGTTATGAGACGGTGTTCCGAACACCCACCAGACTTTGTCTGATTGCAGGCGATGGCGATGCTTATGAAGCAAAGCCGGCCTACGACTAGGATGTTGAGGAGGAGTTCTCCTACATGTAACTCTCTGACGGGTCTATGAAGACCTAGAAATGCATTGACGGGGCTATGGTATTTGGGATAGAAGACATTACACTTCCTCAATTTGGTATATTTTGGAATTATACTTGTAATTCATTAACCTGGTAACATTACCCCACTCTGGAGACTCACCACAGCTTATATATTTTATATATCTATCACAGTCTTCCACTTGCAATTTAACTGTCTCTGGAGTATGATATGCTGTTTTGGTATAATTTCATTCATGTTTCCATGCTCTCATCATAATCATCATTATCTGTGTTGCATAAGTGATGCGTTGGAACTCGGGAGCTGAGCTTTGCTCGACTCCCGATTTTCAAGGCGTTAAAAGATGGTATCAGAGCATGATTTGGATTAAACCGGACCTGGGTTATGGTCACACGACGCACTCTGACGCACTCTGACTTAGGAGGGAGTGACGGAACGTAGAAACAGACTTAAGATTTTCCAAATTCATCGAACGGCGAAACCGGACAAAATCGACCGCGGAGATTGGACCCGTACATACCCATGATCACGCGAAACGATCCCGAATCACTTCTAGGCTGTCAGTCGATGGGTTTGAGCCGTTCCTTAGAAACAAATGCCCTTAGGTTATGGGTCAACCACAATACCTTACACTTCATCTCAAAGCCTAAAACCCCTTTTTATCCAATTCCTTTAAAATCTCTCCTTGCACCACTTCATTCTTCAATTTTTTCTAAGCCCTTTCATACCAGGTATAAATTCTAACATATAAATGATGAAGAATAATATTTAAACAAAAATTTACTATAAATAGTAAATATATGTATAAATTAGACTTTTGACCATTCAAATTTTGGAATCTAACTAAATAAATGGGTTAGTTGGATAGATTAGCTCCTCTTACCCCAAAATCATATGTCACATATCACATAAACTCATTCCAATTTGCAAATTGGCCCCAAAACGACTCGAAACAGAGTCGTGGGCCACATGACGCAATCTAGAGGGACCCGGGACAGACCCAGGGTACCATTGGCACCATGGAAGGGTGGTGAACACCGCTCTACCGCGGTAACACCACGACTGGTCCAGTGGACCGCGGCAGAACCGCGGTCACCGCGGTCGACCGCGGTCAGGATGGGCCGGGCTGGACGGGCCGGTGCTGGTCATGGTCGGCCCGACCCCTAGGCACGTGTGGTGCCCACCAAATTTTGTGGGGGCCCCTGTTTCACGTCCGTTTTGCCCCCTCTCTCTCAACTACACCTCCAAACTCTCCGTTTCTCCAAAAATTGTTGTTTTCACTCTCAAATCTCTCTCCCAATCGCCCAATCCCTCATTTTCGGCCACAACCCATCCACATCCATCGTTCATAGCAACACCTACCCTCTACCCTTTCCGTTTTCTCTCATTTGAGCTCCTACACCCCCCATTTGAAGCTTAAATTCGTGTAAGCTCTCTAACCCATCCATTTTCCTCCCTTTCCTTCTTCAAACCCTGCCTTTTGAGCCTTTACAATTCCTGTTGAGGCTCAAGTCCGTGGAGAACCAAAAACTCCAGCCCCCGTTTCCCCTTATCCTCATTTTTCATGGCTCTATCCGAGCTTGTACGACCATTTTCTTGGAGGCCTAATCATCCATATTGTTATCTTGTAGTTTGCATGGGTGACCGTCTTTGGATGTTTTTGTTTTCATGTTGATGAGTGTAGTAGTTGGTAGACTGTTTTAGATGTTTGAGGACATTTAGGGCCCGTTCGGCCAAATTGCATTAGGTGAGTTTAAGGTGGATAGAATTGTAAAGGTAACAATAAATGTATGTGTAAGGTATGGTCCCTAGATTGGGTGTATCCCATGGTTTCCGATACTATGTTTGGAATGTATGCAGTTAAACGTAAATTCCGTATTTTCCTTTCAAATTACACTTAGAAATTCATTATCCTGGGATTTGGAAATCCCATCTCACACTTTTCCAACACCAGGCTCATTTTTCAAAGCCTATAAAATTAACTTTTATCCCACCCACCCTCCTACCAAACATGCATTCCCAATCCCGAAGTGGGATTAGTAATGCAGTCCCATTTAAGACAATAGGCCCTAGAGTTTTGGACCTAGAGCGGTGCTCCTAGATTTCGACAGGCCTGACCGTGTAGGAAATCTAACAAATTTATAATGTGAACCTTAGGACCCTCTTAGTTGGAATGAGCATATGTGAAATGCTCGAGCGTCAAGTACAGACAACTCAGTTCTAATTAGACAACTTTGACCCTAAGTGATAAAACCCTTCATGTATTAGAAATGATTGAAATCATCTAGCGTATGAGCATAGACTTTGGACTACACCTATGGATTTCCACTACTCCTAAATTAAGACTAGACTACCGGTTACATTAGAGAATGTCAGAGACCGATAGATGTACCTAGGTCAAATCAATACACCTCTTTGATCTGGGTGGCGCGGTGGAAACATGGTGGACCCTTGCCCCACGGGCCTAGGATCGAATGGAATTGATCCAGACTGTATGTAAAGATAGATCACTAAATAGGATCTGAATCTTCCTTAGAATGTAAAACAATTAGGATTCAAGTGTTAAACAATTTCATATTATAGAATAGGCCTAACAATGGGTACGAACCGAATTACAATAGCCAAGGTCAACGCATCTACAACTGTGCTCGTTGAATACGAACATAATAGAAGCCCTAGCAAGTTCTACTATGAGAAACCGTTTTAGGATGATCTAGTAAGATTTGACTCACCATCTCCTTGGACATAGATAATATCGAGGACATTTGAACCTTGAGTGATGGGCATTCCCTAAGTTTTTAGAGTGATCGGACTATGGAGTTACTGAAATATACAACTGCGAATCATTCGCGGCTTGACCCAATTCTCAATCCTGGGCGACTACCAATGGACTCACTGCTTGCCGAGCAGAAGACCAGGATCTACCAGGACTAGGAAGGGATACGATGAGCTTTCTACTCTGGGCAGGTAGATGATCGATGTATCGGGATCAAGCCCACTATAACCGTCTCTCCGTGTTGGTCAACATTGAAAACAACTATCTTACTCTAACTAGTTGGAAATTGTCGTCGAGACTCCAAATAGGGAAAGGAATCCATTGTAGTAAACCATCAGGAGGTAGGTACAAGATAAAGAAATAAATTTTTAAGGGGGGTAGCCTAAAATGTACAAGACTAGTATGCACAAGATACACCCTACCGCGCATAGAGACTTGAAATTGATAAGTCTTAAGCAAATGAAATAAGAGAATTCTTACTTATTACCCTTAGCCAATTTCGGGGACAAAATTATTTTTAAGGGGGGTAGATTGTAACATCCCGGATTTTTGTCAACCCGAAATTAGACGTCCTTAGGCAATGGGTCGATCTTAACACCTTATTAACTTGTCAGAACTCAATCCCAAAGTCTAAAACCGCTTTTGAACCCATTCCTTCACAAATCCCACCCTTCACCACCTTGTTCTTTCAATTTTTCTAAGTACTTTCACCCTAGACACTATCTTAAACTAGCTAAGTATAATAACTTGGATCACTTTATATACAAACTACAAAGGCCCAGGTACCACCTCAGACAGAAATTACTCAGGACTAAATCCTTTAGAAATTAGGCGAGAATTAGCCAGTTTTAAACTAGAGTACCTGTGAAATTAGCACCAATCACTTTAAATACGATCTGTAAGACCTATAACTTGTAGAATCATTGACGCTACATTACCCTAAAATCTAGGATCATCTCATTACCCGGCTGCTCTCGGGAGCATCTCG
Organism: Magnolia officinalis; assembly: GCA_021015155.1. NCBI lineage: Eukaryota > Viridiplantae > Streptophyta > Magnoliopsida > Magnoliales > Magnoliaceae > Magnolia > Magnolia officinalis. The sequence continues at coordinate 35,918,358 of JAJHSJ010000009.1, forward strand.
AAACTCCGTATCAGATCTGGACTGCACGTCGGAAGTCCGATTAACACGAATTTAAGGAATTAGGACCGCCTTGCTGGGCTTGACAACCATCTCGGAAATCAAATCCAGATAGTGTCCCAGCGCTATTCGCTCGAGCTCGGAGCGGGGAGTGTGAGAAGCATGAAAATAATTCCAAAACAAATAAGGATTTATGAAATCTGGCATGTGACGCTTATGGTTCAGTATTGAGCAACCTGACCGTCAGAATCAAGCCAGATTACACCCTCAGATCAGGGATATTTCCCCAAACATATCCATGTACTCGGAATCTCCGATCGAGATCCACTGACCGTTGAACTGAAACTGGTCCGCCATTTACGATCTGGAATCCCGACTGAAACAAAAATGTAACTCGACCTAGATCCAATGTTAGTGAGCTTAAGTCCGACCGCACACAGAAAAGGGGCCGCCAGAAGTGCTCCGTTGATACGGAACAAACCGTATTTGGACATAACCTAAGTATACTTTGTTCCTGAGTCTAGTTTGGTGAGTTTTGGGCCTATATAAGGACCTTAAACTCTCTCATTTCTATCCCATACGAATTTGAGAAAACCCTAGGAGAGAAAGAGAGAAAAGAGAGAGAAAGTGTGGGAGAAGTGGGAGCAACTCCCTGCCATGCTTCCCTGGTGCTATACGTGTTTAACCACCTCGTTCTAATCGCTTTCCCGACGATTCTGGCTCCGTTCCTAGGTAAGAAAACCTAACCCTAACCTGTTTTAGAGTTCTAGGTAGTGTGTCTTGTGGAATAGCTAACCTATTCCCTATTGTAGGTCGCCAAATCGCCGTAGACAAAGGCATTGGGTTCAAACTGGTTTCGGTTCAAGCTTACCGACAAAAGGTGCGGACTTTAGACGTACAGGTTATAGTTTTTAACGCTTTCAATGTCAGATAATGATAGATTCATGACCTGTATGCTATTGCACATGTACAAAGTGTTGTCTGTTTTCCGTTTCGATTAAATACGAAGAATATGGAATTTTATGTATTCTAGGTATTTGTAGAAAATACCGTATCCATATAAATTTTGCTGATATGATTGCCATGGGTATTTTCCGTGTATATATGCTAGTTATGAATGTACGACCTGTTTGGCGAAAGGATTCGCCCTAGTACACATTTTGGCCAACATAGCTTATGTAGGCTAATGTGTGTAGTCTAAGTGTTTGTTGAAATGACTAAATAAATATGGATTTATGATATATGCCTGTCATATGTATTGAATGTAAGAGCATGATTGTTGTGTATGAGACAACTCCTCGATATAAGGATTTGTCATATTCTATGTTGAATTCAACATACGTCATGTATGTTGAAGAGGTGTAGTATAAGTGTTTGATAAAATGCCTATGTGAGAAATTGTGTGACGAACTAAATTTAATAGTGGTGTTGAGATAGGATTCTCAACTACCTTAGTGATGTGTATGATTTCCTTCATGTAAGTTGTTTAGTTTAATCACTTACTGGTTTATGAAACGTATGTGTTTGGATTTCCTGTTTGCATTATGTTTTATAACATGCTTGTTAATATGTTTGATACGCCACATGTTTAAGTTGTATTCCATAAAAGCCGTGAAGGGTGATGGGGGAGTGGTGTAATGATTCCGTGGAACAACCCTGGCAGCCCTAAGCGGACAATATTGGATATTTGATTGTATGATTTGAATCTTGATCCATTACTGCTTTAACTATCTGCAATTGAATGTGATTGGGGCTATTGTGTAGTCCAAGCAATCGGCAACGAAACTGAATTCGTGGTTGAGATTCAGTTGCCACGAGAGATGTGTTCGACGAACCCGAGTCGTACTTCGGTTGGCGATAGTGGCTGGCCACACGAAGTGCTTATGCGCTTCATATCCTTCAACTTGTTGTGCGCTTGAGCTAGCCAAGCTCGTCAAACAACCCGATATGTCTTATGTATGTTCACCATGTTTGGATGCCTCTGCTTGAACCTAGGGTGCCAAACTTACCAATAAAATCCCTTTAACCATGGTACCTCGATCCGCTAAGACTCATGAGTCGGGCATGGTGGTATGGGACACCGTGGTCAAGCTGTCGGCCTACGCTAGGGTTTCGTGGTGTTGCGAGTGCGTCAGCCCGAGCCTCCCCGTAGTGTCCATTGAGCAACCAGACTCGTGAGCCGATTATGGTGGTATGGGACAATATATTCGAGTTTTCGGCCTACACTGTTTTGATGGGTGATGGGGGAGTGGTGTAACGAGTGCGTGTAACATCCCTGGCAGCCCTGACTGTACCCGGTGTAGTGACCTCGAGCGTACTCTGAATTTGCGGTGAGGCGACGAGTTTTGCCGCGGTGAATAGAGTATGAACTAGGCCTGTATCAATTTAGTGATGAACCGTTAAAAAGGTGATGGGGGAGTGGTGTAACGATTGCATGTAACAGCCCTGGAAGCCTTTGTAGCGCCCTAGAACCATACTATCGTATGAGATTATCTAGGTTTGACGACCCTAGAATGGATCATGTTTGGGAATGATACAAGGGAGGTACCTTAGTTTCCCAACCCTGCTATTTGAAATGGACTAATAACAACTCGGTAATCATGTTCATCATCGCACTGTATGTGCCTGGAAGATGTGGAGCACTAAGGAATGAAAGCATGCCGCGGACGTAAGATGGTGTCGCATGAGGGAGTATGTTGGTGAGGGCATGAATCATAACTGCATTCATACTTGCATTAATAAGAGTATTTAGAATTGTTGATTGTACTGCTTTATTATTACTGCTTGACTAAATTGATAACATGTTAACCTATGCTTTATTGTTCCACTGAGTTGATCACTCACTCCCACGTTACGGGACGGTGTTCTGGACACCCACCAGACTTTGTCTGATTGCAGGCGATGGCGATGCTTATGAAGCAGAGCCGGACTACTACTATGATGTTGAGGAGGAGTTCTCCTACATGTAACTCTCTAACAGGTCTATGAAGACCTGGAATTGCATTGACGGGGCTATTTTATTTGGGATAGAAGACATTACACTTCCTCAATTTGGTATATTTTGGAATTATACTTGTAATTAATTAACCTAGTAACATTATCCCACTCTGGAGACTCACCACAGCTTATATATTTTATATATCTATCACAGTCTTCGGTTGCAATTTAACTGTCTCTGGAGTATGATATGCTTTTTTGGTATAATCTCATTCATGTTTCCATGCTCTCATCATAATCATCATTATCTGTGTTGCATAAGTGATGTGTTGGAACTCGGGAGCTGAGCTTTGTTCGACCCCCGATTTTTGGGGCGTTACAAGCAGCTTTTCAGCGACCGTTGCCTCATTTAGAGTCCTGAAGAGTTCAGAACAAGGGGCCTCCTGACTCCCCGTAACTATTATTCTGAATGGGCCACGACAATTCTTGCGAGTTTATCCAAGATTGACATCTACAACAAGGTTGAAGCAACATCATATCCTTTCTATAAGGAATCCTCTATTCTGAAGGCTTTCTCAACTATTAGTGCCCTTCCACCAATTCTTTCCATCTCCCCGAAGGCAAAATGAGTATTACACTCTGGGATATTCATAGGATTACCGGTCTGCCAATAACCGGAAGATTCTTCGATGAATTCGTCCCTACCAATGATGAATTAGCCTTTATCCCTTCTCCTGACCGCATCGCCTCTATCTCGGAAATGACAACTGAACTCTTCAAGGAGATGTCTAAGTTTCCAAATATTCATAAGATCCATCCTATGCAATGGCTAGACCATTTCAGTAGAGCTCTTCGGTAATTTTCTTCTTTTTAAATTAGTGTTTTTATTGCGTTTTGATACATAGCCTTGATTTCACCTATTTCTCCTCTTCTTCCAGGTTTAATGATAACCATTCGCGAGAGCTAGAATGCCTTCGTAAGAATATAAAAGAGCACGCTGAATATTTTGTTTATGGGGAGCTTAAAGCGTTTATTGCTTACTGGCTAAGCATAGTGGTTTTTCCCAACTCCAAGTCAGCAGATGACATTCGGCCCTCATTGTTTGTAGTAGCCGATGTTATGGCCGAAGAGGTCAAATACTCCCTTGCTCCCTCTGCTCTATACTCAATTTATAGAGTTTTCGGAGAAATCACTTCTCACATAAAAAGTCCCTCTGTCGGCTCTGCTTCTACTTACATGCCATGGCACTACTTTATCGGCTGGCTCGGCGTCTATTTCCCTTGGACCTTTGAAGTCCCAGAGAAAGCTTATGTTCATCCTTCTCAGATTCCCCTCTAGTTCTTTCAAAAGAGAGCCATGGCGAAGAGGTCCTACGATTGGGCGAAAGATGTCATCTCATCTGATGACAAGATCAATTATTTTCATTTCTGTCTACCTCGCTACACAACAGACACGAACAAGTCAGACACAGAGTCACTCACTACGGGAGAAAGGGCATTCTTTTTGTCGATTAGATCGTGCAGTCTCCCGTTGAGAGAAGGAACGGAATTCTTAAGAGAACCGTACTATCCCAGTCATTTTGCCCGTCAATTCGGCTTTGATCAAGCAGTTCCTGAGGACTGTGGACTAGTAACTCAAAGAATGTGGAGTTATGGCATGGGTCCATTTAATTGGACGATGGTGTGGAAAAAATTGTTGGGCCGAGCTAATTCTTCTTTCATTATCCCGGACAGTAACCATATTCCTCGGGCTTTATATAATCATATGAGATGGTGGGTTCACCAGTCTTATCTGGTAAGGAAAGGTCTGCTAGTAGATAAGTCCATCTGGCTTCCACCACCAAGACTTAGGGGTCGCACAATTGAAGAGGGAGTAGGCTTCATAACGAAGACTAGTCATGCTCCTTTTGCTGGTCGTCATTGCGTCAAAATATCCATAGATGAACCTATCCGTGAGAAGAAACCTGACAATACCCTTGAAGGATGGATAGCTTATGGTGTCATTCATGAATTTGAAAAAGTTCCTCGATACCGCTCAAGAAAAGAGGAAGTCACAGAGGCTGCTTCCCCTATGCCAGAGAACGTTGCCAATCTTCAAGACCAACCAACCTCCTCTACTCATCTTCAACATCAGTCGACCTCTTCTCTTGCCCCCCAGGATTGTCAACCCTAGTCGTTCTTCGCCAATGACAAGATCTCGAACGTGTGCCCAAGCTTCTCCCTAAGAAGGGACTGTTGCTTCCGCTTCTCCGGTCTTAGCCAATGCAAATCCTCAACCAGAAAACAACCAGTTTCATCTTTCTAAAGGGAAATAAGTTGTTATTGAAGAATCCAGCATAGGAGATTCAGAAAGTGAAGGTTCAACTTCTTCGTTTGGAAATACTGTTTCTGATGAATATGAGGCAGAAGGAGAGAATCAAGATGATGACTAAGAGGAGGGGGAAGTTGATATTAGTGGCGAAGAAGATATTATTGCAGAAGATGTTCCTGCTGGTGAAGGACATATCCTCCCGACCTCCGAGGTTGTTCCTGCAAAGATTTCACCCATAGCAGGGGAAGAAGAAGATGAACCCCTAGACTACGGGGAATATGGTTATTCACCATGTAAGACAATCTTGTTATTTTTGTTTGCTTTCATTCTTTTCTCCTTTCCTATCTTATATATTTTCTTTCAGGTGATCATGTTATCAATACAGAGGTAGATAGTACTTCCCCCATAGATTTACCTCCTATTGTACTAGCGGCTTCACCGAGATTCTCGATGCCTCCACGAGCAGTGGCACGTGAAATTGCTTTTCCGGTGGAATCAACTGATCTACAAACTCCCACCACCATTGATTCGAGTACTGAAGCTAGGGCTCCATCTTTTGCTGAGATGGTGGGACCTGATCCCCTTCTTACTAGACAGATGCAACCTCCCACTGTTCCGGTACCAGTAGAAGGTATACCTTCTCTTCATTCACACTTTCTATATCATCTGCACTTATAGTTTTGATATAACTTTATATCTCTTATTTCTTAATAGGGAACTTACCTCAAAGTGGCACGGCAAGTTCTGGTTCTATTGGGACTTCATCAAATGTGTTATCTCTTGAGAAGATTTCTACATATAAATTGGTGTTGATCAGGAATTCCATATTAGCTATTGTCGAGATGTTTAAAGACCCTAATCAATGGTCAGATCTGGCTATTGCTTTAGATGTTCTGGAAGTGCTGCACACATCGCTAAAGCCAACGTTTCTTCCGTACACGATGCTCTCCTAAGATTCCATAATTCAATCATTGCTCTGACATCAGCTGAAACTGCGATTGTCCCGCCTGAGATTTTGGAGTATAGGAAGCAACTTGTGTACTCTAGGAGAAGGTTTCTCAGATTGATCCCATCATTTCTCGTCATGACCAAGAATAGCTATCTTTACAAGAGAAACTAAAGACTTTTGCTGATAACAAGACAACTATTCAGAATCGTATTGCCCTTTTGAAGCAAGAAATTGCTCAGCTAGAGAAGCAGGATCTGGAGGAAGATCTGAACATTGAGAGAGTGCAAGAAAAGATGCAATGTAGCCTTCATTCTGTGGACGCTGAAAGATTTGAATTGGCTAAGAATGAAGAATTAATTGCCTCCTTGGAAGAAAAGCTAGCTGGTATCCCGGATTCTACCAGAATTATTTCAAATGTCAGACTAGAACACGCGGCTGCTCAAGTTAATCTTCAAGAAAATTTGCAACAATACTTAGCAGCATTAGGCATAACAGGAGAATTATGAGATATAAAACTTTTACATTTTCTCTTTTGTTACTACAAGTGCTCTTGGAATTGCAAGTTATACAAGTATTTCATGATATTCTTGATAATGGTTCTCTTGTCTTGTTTATGCGATGTTCTGATTGATGTGTTATACCTCTTCTTTTCTTTTTTTTTTCTTTTTTTTATGTATTCTCGTATGACTTGTTAGTAAGGGATTTCCTATATGATTCATGTCTTAATTGGCGGTACTAAGTTTTAGTTTAGTCAGATAATCACACAGATTATCCTCTTGAGTAGTGAAGCCACGCAGTTTTTTAAACTCTTAAGTAATAGAGTCGGGTCTTATGTGATAGTCTCTGTAACTCTTTAGGAGTTCATTGGACTTCTCACAGCCTGGTGAGTCTACAAACCGCGATCCATCAGAGGGGCTATCGGGACCATGAACTCAGTTGGATTTACGCACAGGGTTGGCCGCAGTAACTCTCTAAAGTTCACAGGGCGCACAAGGCGACCTTTGAGGTACCAAATCTAGGGTCCTCAGTCCATCAATGAGGAGGTTTACGCCCTTCCTCAAGAGTTACTACTGAAATCAAGCCAGAGATCTGGGGGGTCTTAAGCATGGTTGGCCTATCTATGGACAAGGCCAAAGAGCTCACGCTACAGCCTGCATTTGCTTCTCCTACAAGGTCGGACCCATTCACGGGAGGGCATTTTCATATGTTCCCCGTGATGCTGTCGGAAAGCTATACAGACGGCATGGGTACTTTTGGTCCTTTTAGGACTTTCAGTTGCTAGCTTCGTCCGCAGCCCGCATGGGTATGCATATGATGGCCTTTATGGGCTTTTTAGGGCCACTGGCTTCTCACTGCTGCCTGAATGACAAAAATGATAAGTCTTATGCGTAGCTGGCCATTTTTAGGGTTTGGCTAGGTTGTCTTAAAATATAATAGTAGGTGGCCATCGTTGTCGCGAGAATGATAGATATCTCTGATTGACACCACTTCTGTTAATATCTTCAACGATATTCATATGTGTTGTTCACAATATATCAGCTTGGTAATGATACCAATTTCAACAAAATTTTGTAGAGCTCGCTTGATGGTGATAACGATGGTCACTTTCCTTTTATAACGCTCGTTAATACGTAGTCTTGATGCACTCACAAATTTCTTCTTTATTCATTCATCTAACAGTACATGGCCATGGCCTTGCTTATTCTTGCCCCCTTTTGGTCCAGAAACATTATTCTGATAATATTCTAGATCAAAATCAGTAGTATCTTCAGGGACGATACCTTTTGATGAAACGAGCATTGACTGGTATACTAATACCTTGTCCATCTTGGTCTACGACTCTGTACGCTCCATTGGAGTATACTTCTTTTATTATGTACGGCCCATCCCATTTGGGCTCGAATTTGCCCCCTGTTTTGTGGGTGACCAGTATCGGTCTTTTCAGCATCAACACCATATCTCCTTTTTTGAAAGACTGATACTTGACTCGTTTATCAAAGGCAGCCGATGTCCTTGCCTGATATGATTGCAACCGCTACTAGGCTGCTAGGCGTTTCTCATCGAACAAATCCAGTTCATTCAGCCTTATTTTTGCATTTTCATCATCTGTAATTAACTGATGTACTGCCACTCTGAGTGACGTAACTTGTATTTCGATAGGGATGACCGCTTCTACACCATAAACCAGTGAATATGGTGTTGCTCTTGTTGCTGTCTGGTGGGTAGTTCTATATGCCCATAATGCTTCTTGCAACCTTTCATCCCATTCACACTTGTTTCCTGTCACTGTTTTCTTCAGTATCTTGACTATCATTTTATTAAACGCCTCAGCTAATCCATTGGCCAGTGGATAGTAAGGTGTTGAAAATGAATGATGAATGCTGAATTTCTGACATAGCTTTTTCATGCCTCTGTTTTTGAAAGGAGTGCCATTATCTGTGACAATTTTCTTCGAAATACCATAGCGGTATATTATTGCATGTCAGATGAAATTGATCACATCTTTCTCCTTGACACTGCGTAGTACAATTACTTTTGTCCACTTAGAGAAGTAATCTGTTGCTGCCAAAATATATTATTTTCCTTTAGATGAAGGCAGATTTATAGGACCAATAATATCAAGTCCCCAGGCAGAGAAAGGCCAAGAGGCAACCGACTGATGTAGATCTTTTAGGGGAATGTGTATAACATCTCCGTGAATCTCACATTCATGGCATCGCTTCGCATAAACTATCGCATCTTTGAACATGGTAGGCCAATAATACCCCATTCAATGTATCCGATGAAATAAATTTCGGCCAGCTTGATGTGCCCCACATTCTCCAAAGTGCGCCTCTCGCAACATCTGGCTTGGTTCTTGTTCATCTAGGCAATGTAGTAGCATCCCATTGTAAGATTTTCTATACAATACTTCGTTACATATGATGAATTTACTTGATCTTTGCTTGATTTGTTGTCTCAACATTGAATCTTCTGGCAAGATATCATATTCGAGGTAATCTATGAAAGGTTGACGCCAATCATCTGTCGTTACCTCCAAACACGATATAGGAAGTGTCTCAACAATTTCATCAATGACCTCTGAAGATGGTAAAAATCTTCTTTCTTCTATAGTCACCTGGAGAGGGCTTCAATTTGGGTAGGATAGCGCTGCTGTCAGGCTAGCCAAAGTATCTGCTTTTGCATTTTCAGACCGCGGTACATGCTTAATTTCAACATGGCAGAACTGCTCCAATAACTGTTGTGCTTTTCGATAGTATGGAAAGAGCTCTTGCTTTCTTATTTCAAATTCAGTCGTCAATTGATTTATGATCAATTTAGAATCCCCGAAAATTTACAGTGTTTTTATCTTCATTTCTTGAGCAATTTCTATTCCGATGATGAGAGCTTCGTATTCAGCTTCATTGTTAGTACACATAGCACCCAACGTGAAAGAATAAGGTAATAAATCACCTTGAGGAGGAATGAATATTACCCCAGCTCCTGCCCCTGATGTTCGAGAAGCACCATCAAAATACATCTGCCATGGGCTTTGCGACTCAGCCAACATAACCTGTTCATCAGGGAAATCATCACTAATGGTCTCACATCTGCTACGGGGTGTGCTGCCAGGAAATTCGCCACTGCTTGCCCCTTTACCGCTTTTGCCGGATCATACGTAATAGTATATTCTGAAAGTAACAACATCCATTTGGCCAGTCTCCCAGATAGCATCGGTCTTGTCATTAAAAATTTTATTGGATCTGCTCTTGAGATCAAAGTGATGTCATGGGAGAGACAATAATGTCTTAACTTCTGCACCGCAAATATTAACGCCAAACATTCTTTTTCGATCGGAGAATAGTTACATTTTGCGCCCATCAGAGTTCTGCTTAAATAATAAAGAGCGGTCTCCTTTCCCGATTCATTCACTTGTGCTAGCAAATCTCCTAAAGAATTCTCGACTGCAGATATATACAGAATAAGCGGCTTCCCTTTTATATGAGTTGTCAATACCGGTGACTGTTTTAGCAATTTCTTTATCGAATCGAACGCATTCTGACAGGCTTTATCCCACACAAACTTTGTGCCTTTCTTCATCAAATGAGAAAACGACTGACATCACCCAGCTAGATTTGAAATGAAACGGCGAATGTATGCCAGCTTTCCTTGTACACTTTTCAATTCTTTCAATGTCTTTGGCGATGGCATATTTTGAATAGCTTTAACTTTCTTTGGATCGATCTCAATACCCCTGTGCCTGATAACAAAACTAAGGAATTTTCCTGAAGACACCCCAAATGCGTATTTAGCTGGATTCATTTTCAGTTGTTTCTTTCTGAGTCGACGGAAGACTGATGCCAAATGCTCGCGATGTTCCTGATGATTTCCTGACCTGACCACCAAGTCATCAACATAACAATCAACATGTTTATACATCATGTCTTGGAAGATATTTTGCATTGCCCTCTGATACGTTACGCCGACGTTCTTGAGACCAAATGGCATAACTTTATAACAGTAAATCCCCAGTGAAGTTCTAAACGCTGTTGCTTCTTCATCTTTAGGTGTTATTCTAATTTGATTATAACCTGCATAGCCGTCCATGAAGGACATAGTATACTGAGTCATACTATCAATCAGCAATTCAGTTATCGAGAGAGGAAAATCATCTTTCGGACAGGCTTTATTCAAATCCCTGAAGTCAACGCATACCTTGACTTGTCCGTTTTTCCTTTTCACTGGGACAGTGTTCGATATCCACTTGGGATACTTGACCTCCCTGATAAACCCAACTTTTATCAGCTTATTCACTTCTTCTTCTATCAGGGGAACCAAGTCCGGGTGAAATCGTCTTTGCACCTGTTTAACCGGCCTTTTCTCCTTAGAAATATTTAACCGGTGCAATGCTATTGAAGGCTCTAAACCTGGCATGTATGCATACGTCCAAGCGAAGACATCTTTATTTTCTTTGAGAAGTTCAACGTATTTCTCAACCTCTTGCTCAGAAAGACCGGTGTTGATGAATGTGTTCCTTGGCTCTTCGTCTGTATCCAAGTTTAGTTCTCATAAACTGTCTATCATTGGTTGTCCCCCGTCTTCCATTTGCTTTAGGGCCATTTCAGGATGCTCTATTATTTTAGGATCTTCCTCTGATAACTTCTTAGCTGTGACCATGTTGACCGATGATTATCCTTGAAATTTTCCTCGTTTTTCATGACCAACCCCAATAGGAATCTGAATTCCTTTCCTATGATTTAGACCGATGGGTTCTTCATAATTGAAACCTATGTTTTTCATGATTTTCTTGTTTGTCGGGCTTTATTTTTTAAGATCTTGCAGTGTCAGCTTTCCGCAATACACATTATTCTTGGCCTCTTTCCCTATCTTTGCTTTTGTTGGGGCGTAGAATTTTATTGGTTCCTGGTACTTTGCGTTGGCCCTAACCTGAAACCTTCCCGGAATAACAAAAAATGGTTTATTTCTTTTAGCATATGGCAATGACATTGTATAATTGGACTATAAAATTTTCAACTGTTCAGGTGATAATAGAGTTAACGGCGGCTGCCCTAGTTATCTCAGATGCTTCGGTACAAAATAGAATTTCTTCTTTGTTTCTGCCGCTCTAGATGATTCTGTCTTTTCTGTTTCTTCTTTCGTCACCTTTACGTGAATGTCCTTTAGGACTTTGTTTTCATCATTCTTTCCTTCTTCTTTATCGAATCCCTTACAATAACTAGCGTCTGCAAAGAAGGCCTCAACTTCTGTATAAGGCTTTGCATCAGCCATTACTTTATATTGTATTCCATTTTTATAGTATTTGAAGCATTGATGCAGAGTAGAGGGTACGATGTCGTACTGATGTATCCATGGCCTTCCTAGGAGAAGATTGTATGCCGTCACTGCATTTATAATATGGCACACGACATCAGTGGTTAGTTCTCCTATCTCCAATGTCCTTGTAATTTTACCGAGTGCACGTTGCCCATGTTGATTGAAGCCCAGTATCATCATTCCACTAGGGCGTAGATCGGAACGAAGATTACCCAGTTTACTCAATATTGAGAGTGGTAAGAGATTCACTGCAGACCCGTTATCAAGCATAATCCGTTTAAACTTCTTGTCACGGATATGGCCCTCTATCATTAGCGGCCTGTTATGCCCTGCATCGCAGATCAAATCATCATCGGAGAAGGAAACGACTGGCAAACAGTCTTCTTGCTCTTTATATTCTTCGCCTTCCATATCTGCCAGCAAGGTTTGTCTAACATCATGATTGGATAGCACTTGAACCAAGCTCTGCCGAAATTCCTCTGACAACTTAAGCGCATCATAGACACTTAATCGAGCCGGTATGCCCTTCAGATGGCTTACCACATCGTAAGTCACTTTTGTTGTCTCATTCTTCTCTTCTTTCTTATTATTATCGTTCTGTCCTTCGGCAATTTCCCTTCTTATTGTTCTTGTTTTCTACTTCGTAGGGCTTATTATCTTCTTTCCTGATCGTAGCGTAATCACTGCTACCTTTTTTGTCATTTTACAGTCTTCTTTCTCTCTCTTTTCTCAGGCTTTTTCTCGGATTATCAGCATATTCACTATTGTCGTTGCATCCATTTCTTTTTCTTTTTTGATCACTATTTCACCCCTGTCTATCATCCGTTGTATTATACATTTCAACGTATAACAATTTTCCGTCGGATGTCCCACCAGGCGATGATAGCGGCAAATCTCTCTCTCTCTCTCTCTCATTCTTGTCACATCTTCAGGGCGCTTGGGTGCTGGTAATTCTATCATACCGACTTTTAATAATTGGTTCATCATAGGGACAACATCTTCTCTATCGAACGTGAACCCTTCGTGAGAATTGAGCGCTCTGGGCCTTTTTCCATGGTATCTATTTCTCAGCTGGTTTGATTTTTCCTTCCATTCTGGTCTTTTATCTCTCGAGTCTCTTGCATCTTGATTTCTCTTTGCACGATCGACGGTATTTGCAGCCATCCTGTTGGGTCCCCTCCTGGCTCTCTCATAGTGAAACGCTAGCATCTTCCGAGCCATCAACTCTAAAGCATGAGCCTTAGTGGCTAGGTTACGGAAAGTCCTGATATCGGCACTGGTGAGTTCGAACACAATTCCTGTTTCCATGGAGTTCAGACACATCTTAACCTGTTCCTTTTCTTCCAGAAGTTGTTTGCACAAGGCTCCCAATGTCTTCCATCTATCTATAAATTTCTCTACTGGTTCCCTGTGAGACCCATATCCTAGCCCGTACCGTTCTGTAGGCTTCCGCGGTCCTCCCGGTCGAATTCCGGCAAATTACGACCAGTAATCAGTAGTTGCGCATGACCCTGAGTCGTATCCCATATTCTAAAGATGGCTAGACCCAAGACTTATACCAGTGCGACCGCACTGTCACTGCGGTTCCAACACCGCGTCTCACTCACCGAGGCGATACCCGGGCCAGGAGATGTGGGCCCGCGTTCAGTTCGAGAAAAAGCCGTGCGTTTACAATCCCTAGAGAATCTCTACAACATGTCCCATCAATCAAGTGCACATCAATCACCTCATGTCAAGTACAAGAGCAACCCCAAAGTCAACTCTCTCTTACACACCCCTACATGTCAAGTACACCCATCACCCATCACTCACTCACCCATCTCTCTCTCTCTTTACATCCCATCCTCTCTCTCTCTCTCATTTCTTCATTTTCAAGCAAACCCCATGAAAATCCAACGTCCAAAGGAGAGGAGAAAGCTAGGTGTGGTCCACCTCCCTACCACACAATCCCACCACCCAAAGATCATCTCCACTGTTGAAATGCATCTCCCGGAGCTCTAGGATGCGTTGATGGAAGAAGAAGTCCAAGAAGATCCAAGGTGGGTGATTTTTGAATAATTTTTGATGATTTAATGGCCCACTTGTGGTGGGACCCATCTTGATGTATGCATTGTATAGGGAGGGCCATAGTGGCGGGGTCCCTCCCCTTCTCACGTTTTTCTCTCTCTCTTTCTCTCTCTCTCTCTCTCTCTTTTTCCCATTTTGTGGCCCACCTTGATGTTGATCCTCACCGTCCACTGTGTGGGACGGTGGGACCCATGAAGCCATGTAGCTGCTGTGTTACGTCAGCAACCGTGGGCCCCACTGATGTTTGTGTTCTACCCATGTCGTCTATCACGTGGACCCATTACACGTGTGGTATCCACACCATCTATTGCTTAGACGGTGGGCCACTCGATGTATGTATTTTATCCAGTCGTCCATCACTGGACGCTAGACCCCCCTCTCTGTTATCTATATATATATATATATATATATATATATATATATATATATATATATATATATATATATATATATATATATATATATATATATATATATATTGTAACGTCTCAGAAAAATTCGTACAAAGACCCGAGTACCACCTCAGGCAGAAATCACTAAGGACCTAATTCTGTGGAAATTAGACAAAAATTAATTAAGTACTAAACTAAATAGTCAGTGGAATTAGCTTGAACCACTATCTATACGAACTGCAAGACCCAAAACCACTAGAATCGCTAACTCAACATTACCTAAAAACCTGGGAGTAATCTCAAAACCCAGTTGCTCCCGAGAGCACATTGGAACTCTGTATCGGACCTGGACCGCGCGTCGAGAGTCAGATAACCGCGAAACTATAAGGTTATGACCACCTTACTGGGCTTGACAACCATCATGGGAATTGAGCCTAAATAGTATCTAGAAATGCAGAAATTGAGCCTTGAGCGAAGTGTGTGAGAAACGCGAATATCTTTGGAAAATGAACTCAAACTTAAGTGAATTGGACCATTCACTTGCAGGCGAAATTGAAGACTTCAGACCGTCAGTTTCTGACAAAACTTTACCCTTGGATCAGGGAAATTTCCCTGCACATGTCAGTATACTTGTGGCCCTGATTGAGTGACGATGACCGTTAAACTGAAACAGGTCCTTCACAGTCGATCCATAAATCTGATCGGACCGAAAGCATAACCTGGCTTAGATCCATGGTCATGGAACTTAATCCATGACGCAGGCAAGTAATGGGCCTCCAGATGAGTCCTATTTGTCCGAAACAAACACCCTTTGGCTATAACCTAAGTATATCATGGCCCTGGGGCATATATCATGGCCCTGGGGCCATTCGGACCAGTTCTGGGCCTATTTAAGGACCGTAAACCACCCCTCTCTCATTCCATACAAATTTCTCTAACCCTAGGAGAAAGAAGAGAGAAAAGAGGAGAAAAGAGTGAGGAAAAGAGAGTGAGATCAGTGGATCGTTGCTGGGATTCTCTCCCACTACTCCACATATCGAATCACCACCCCACCATCACTACACCATCGATTCTAGCTACGATTTGGGTAAGAAATCCTAATCCTAATCTTGTTTTAGGAATCTAAATAGAGGAATTGGTGAAATAGCTAACCTATTTCGTGATTCAGGTAACTATTGTTCTGTAGACGGAGACATAGGATTCGAACCGAGGAATCCCAAGAGGTGTGGACTATAAATGTTTATGTTATGGTTTTCAAGGCTTTCAATGTCAGCAATGATTTATGTCTGACATGATTGTTGCCAGATGATCTTATTTACGATGTATTCGATGAATTATACATGTGTATGAACTGTGTGAATATATAATGCATTCCATGTGTTTATTGAAATGTTTGAATGAAATTGAAATTATGATTTGTGCCTGCTATGAATATTAAGCTAGAGTATATGTTTTTTGTATGAACGACAACTCCTTTATGAAAGGATTTGCCATAATATATGTTATAACTAAATTAGTTCATATATGTAGTAATGTGTAACCTAAGTGTTTGATAAAATGTCTGAATGAGAAAGTGTTGTTGGATCACTTCTAATGAGGGTGTTGAGATAGGATTCTCAACTACCTTATCCATATCTAAAATTTCCTTCATGTCATATAAATTGCTACTACGTGATTCATGGGTGAAATGCATATGTATAATAATGCGTTCAATGTGTTTGATAAAATGCTCAAATGGGGTTTATATTTAAATTATTTGTTAAATGTTGTTATGAATATCACATGTGATTGCCTATTGCATTTGAGTATGATTGGGACTACTATGTAGTCCAGGCAATTGGTAACAGTTCCCGATTGAGTGGCTGAACTAGTTTCGCCACATTAGATATGTTCGATAAATTCGAGCCGTACGGTGATTGTCGACAGTGGTTAGGCCACGCGAAGTGCTTATACATTCCATGTTGATCAATTCAACGTGCGCTTGTACCAATCGCACTTATCAAATAACCCAATTGGCCTATTGTGTGTTTACCGTGTATGGACACTACTACTTGAATCTAAGGTACCACTTACCAATGTAAAACCCATCTCAACCATGGTACCACGATCAGCTAAGACTCATGAGCCGGGCATGGTGGTGTATGGAACACCATGGTCGAGCTGTCGGCCTACCCTGGGGTGACGAGCTTCCCCGTAGTAACCAGTGAGCAACCCAAACTCGTTAGCCGAACATGGTGGTGTATGAGACAATGTAATCGAGCTGTCGGCCTACGTTCAGGTGACGAGCCTCCCGTAGTGAGCTCGAGTATAAATTAGGCCTACGCTGAAGTGACGAGCCTCTCCGTAGTAACCTCCAGTGTAAACTCGTGAACTTACCTATCCATTGTTGTTCATCAGGGGTGATGCTCTACAACTTGCCTATCATCTGTGATTAACTAGGATTGATGACCCTAGATAGATCATTATTTGGGTGAATGATATAAAGGGAGGTACCTTAGCTTCCCGAATCTGTTGTATGAATAAGCCTAATAAATTACTTGGCTAACACGACCATGCACCGCATTGGGTGTGCTTTGGCGAGGAAGTGCACGTTTAGGGAGTTTGTCATGTGCGATCGTGAGATGATGTCGCTAAGGGAGTGCAGGCGAGGGCATGCATCATTACAGCATACCATTCCTGCATTAACAAGAGTACTTTGGATATGATTGTTGTATTGCTTTATCATTACAGCTTGACCGAATTGATAACATGTTAACCTTTGCCTTATAGTACCACTGAGTTGATCACTCACTCCCACTCTGGGAAGGTGTTTTAAAACACCAACTAGACTCTGTTTTAGATGCAGATTATGAAGAGGCTTATGCGACGAAGTCAGACTTCTTTGACGAGGAGGAGTTCTCCTACGTTCAGCTCTCAGGCGGGTCTGGGTAGACCTAGAGCTGCGTCGCCAGGATTATAGGGATTACATGGATTAGTCGTACATTCACATTATGTCATTTTGTATATTTTGAAACAAATTATGTATACATTCAGCCCAGTGGCACGTTCATACTTTGTAGGTTAGAAACACGTATATACTTATATATTTTATCTCAGTCTTCCGCTTGCTTAAGTACATTACTCTGGAGTATGATATGCTGATTTAGTGTAATCGCACTCATGTTCAATGCACTAATATGGACAACATTTAAACATCATTATCTATGTCGCATAAGTGACGCGTTGGAACTCAGGAGTTGAGCTATGCTTGACCCCCGATTTTTGGGGCGTTATATATATATATATATATATATATATATATATATATAATATTATGGTGGGCCGCACGTGGGACCCACTTGATTTGGATGTAAATTGGCTGGGGTACCTCACATCACACCAGCTACTTGGCTGATGGACCGACGTCACCAAGCCTTGTAGACCCCACATGATGTATGTGTTGTTTCAACCGTCCATGGCACGGACATCCGCACGTGGCTCTCACCACGAGGTATTTGTTATATCCTAATCGTCCATTCACTGGACGTGGCCCCACCATGGCAGCGTGAGGGGCCCACCTCGATTCAATGTAATGCATCCACACCGTCCAGATCTTAGACGGTGGGAGTGGATTCGCCGATTTACCTCACACCTGTTGTATTGCTGTTGTACTTGCAGCAGCAGCAAGTCCCGTGGGACCGAAGCCTTGATGTATATGATCTATCCACAACGTCCATGTTGGGACGGTGGGACCCACTCGATACACGTGCCTTATATCCACTATGTCCATTTGTGTGGAACAGTGGTATATCTCACATGTTGTATATATAATAATATTATATTATATATATAGTGGTATATCTTACCTACAATATATAATAATATTTTATATATATATGTATGTATGTATGTATGTGGTGGGCCCCATGTGTGTAACGACTCGGAAAATTCTGTACAATGCCCCGAGTACCACCTTAAGCAGGAATCACTTAGGATCAAATCCTTCAGAAATTAGACAAAGTTAACCAAGTGCTAAACTAGATTAGCCA
Organism: Magnolia officinalis; assembly: GCA_021015155.1. Classification (NCBI taxonomy): domain Eukaryota; kingdom Viridiplantae; phylum Streptophyta; class Magnoliopsida; order Magnoliales; family Magnoliaceae; genus Magnolia; species Magnolia officinalis. Next base: position 35,936,852 of record JAJHSJ010000009.1, read on the forward strand.
TGAAATCCGGACTAATCACTTTAAATACGATTTGCAAGACCCAAAACTTGTACAATCATTAATGCTAGGTTACCCTAAAATCTAGGATCAATCTCATTACCCAGCTGCTCTCGGGAGCACAATGAAACTCCGTATCGAATCTGGACCGCACATCGAAGGTCCGAATAATACGAAATTATAGACTTAGGACCGCCTTGCTGGGCTTGATAACCATCTAGGAGATCAAACCCAGATAGTGTCCCATGGCTATTCGCTTGAGCCCGGAGCGAGGAGTGTGAGAAAACCTGGTTTTCTTTATAAATTAAATCAAATTTAAGTAATCTGATACTTGATGTTTGCAGGCCAAATATAAGCAATCAGACCGTCGGAATCTGACCTAAATACACCCTCGGATCAGGAAACATTTCATATACATGGTAGTGTACTTGAAATCCCCGATCGAGTTTCAGTGACCGTTGAACTGAAATTGGTCCGCCACGTGTGATCTGAGAATCCGACTGGAACGAAAACTTAACTCCACCTAAATCCAAGATTGGTGAACTTAAATCTGACCGCATGTAGAAAAGGGGCTGCCAGAAGTGCTCCGTTAAGACGGAACAGACCCACTTTGGTTATAACCTAAGTATACCTTGACCTTAGGTGTATTTCGGTGATGTTTTAGGCTATATAAGGGCCTTAAACACTCTCTCATTCAGCCCATACGAATTTCAGAAAAACCCTAGGAGAGAGAAGAGAGAAAAGAGAGAGAAAGTGTGAGAGAAGTAGGAGAATCTCCCTGCTATTTTACCCTGCCACTATACAAGCTTAACCACACCATTCTAATCGCTTTTCCGGCAATTCCGACTTCCTTTCTAGGTAAGAAAACCCTAACCCTAATATGATTTAGGGTTTCAATTGATTCAATTAGCGAAATAGCTAACACTACTTGTGCTTTAGGCCGTTGTACTGTCGTGGAAGAAGCCTTAGCATTCCTATCAAATTTATTACGCTTCTACGGCGTAAGGTGCGGACTTTAGGTGTATAGGTTATTGTTTTCAAGGCTTTCAATGTCGGTTAATGATTTATAACTAACAAGGGTGCTATTACACATGCAAAATGCGTCGTTTGTTTCGTTATACGAGTTTATATGAGATATGTAGGATTTAGGCTATTCTATGCATATGTTGAAATGTTTGATTTTGTTTGAATTTTGAATGTGTGCTTAACATGTTTATTTGTCATGAATATAGGCTTAATACATGTGTGACAACTCCTTAGCGAAAGGACTTGCCCTAAATCACATCACGGCAAAAATACGTTATATGTGGTAAATGTGTAACCCAAGTGTTTGTGGAAATGTTTAAGTAAACACGGATCCCGGATTCATGCATGCCATGATTTCCGTCATGGGTATACACGAGTGATATACGGGGCAACTCCCTAGTGGAAGGATTTGGCCTAGCACATGTGCTATCATCATACGTCATGTATGATGATGTTTGTAGTCTATGTGTTTGTGAAAATGCCTGAATGTGCTAGCGTTTGTCTAGTACACCTTGTATGTGGATCGAGATACAAATCTCGGTTACTTTAATTATGTGAATGATTTCCTACATGAACACTTTATTATAAATTCTATTTTGCTTATGCAATGATTGTGTGTGAAATCGTGTTTTTATTGTAATATGCTTTGATTGTAAATTCTGTTTCATAATATGCTTATGTGATTGAAATTCTTGAACCTATGGAATCCATTACGGTGGATTGCCTCCTATGATTACATGATGAAATGGATTGAGTTTGGGACTATGAAGTAGTCCAGGCAATCGGAAACGAAGATGAATGCGTGGCTGAGATTCATTCGCCATGCGAGATGTGTTCGACGAACCCGAGTCATACTCCGGTTGGCGGCAGTGGTTAGGCCACACGAAGTGCTTGCGCTTCATGTCATTCAATTGGTCATACGCTCGAGCTAGCCGAGCTCGTCAAGTAACCCGATCTGTCTTATGTATGTTCACCATGTTTGGATGCCTCTGTTTGAACCTAAGGTACCAAGCTTACCAGTGGAATCCCGTTAACTGTGGTACCTTGATCCGCTAAGACTCATGAGCCGGGCATGGTGGTATGGGACACCGTGGTCGAGATGTCGGCCTACGCTGGGGCCACGAGCCTCCCTGTAGTGACCATTGAGCAGCCAGACTCGTGAACCGAATACAGTGGTATGGGACACTGTATTTGAGCTGTCGGCCTACGCTGCTTTGATGGGTGATGGGGGAGTGGTGTAACGATTTCGTGTAATAGCCCTGGCAGCCCTGACTGTACTTGGCATAGTGACCTCGAGCATACTCTGAATCTGCGGAGAGACGACAAGCCATCCCGTAGTAAATAGAGTATAAACTAGGCCTGCATTGATAAGGTGATGAGGGAGTGGTACAACAATTCCGTGTAACAGCCCTGGCAGCCCTTACAGCGACCTAGAACCTCATCATCTTATGAGATTATCTAGGATTGACGACCCTAGAATGGATCATTGTTTGGGAATGATCTAAGGGAGGTACCTTAGTTTCCCAATACCGCTGTATGAAAAGGACTAATAACAACTCGGTAATCATGCTCATCATCACACTGCATGTGCCTGTAAGATGTAGAGCACTGGGGGATGAACGCATGCCGCGGACGTAAGATGGTACCGTATAAAGGAGCATTGGTGAGGGGCATGCATCACAACTGCACTTCATACTTGCATTAACAAGAGTACTTAGGATTTTTAATTATACTGCTTTATATTACTGTTTGACTGATTTGATAACATGTTAACCTATGTTTTATTGTTCCACTGAGTTAGGTACTCACTCCCACGTTACGGGACGGTGTTCTGGACACCCACCAGACTCTGTCGTAGATGCAGGTACCGATGATACTCAGGAGGCTGAGCCTAATTATTATGATGATCAGGATGAGTTTTCCTTCATGCAGTTCGCTGGAGGCTTCGCATAGGCTATCCAGATTTACGGGGCTATAGGGTTTATGATTATAGTTGTACCATTTTGACATTTTGATTCAGGAACAAATACATGTATATGGTGACTCAGTTGGTATTCATACTCTTGAGATCGAGATGGTTTTGTTTTATACACCTCTATATATATCTTTCAGTCTTCCGCTTGCGTTTATATATGGATCTGGAGTATGAATTACTGTTTTGGTATAATCTCACTCATGTTTATTGCACTAACACAACCAACATTCAATCATCATTCTCTATGTTGCATAAGTGATGTCTTGGAACTCGAGAGTTGAGTTGTTACTCGACCCTCGAATTTCAGGGCGTTACAAGTTGGTATCAAAGCATGATTTGGACTAAACTGAACCTGAGTTATGGTCCCACGACGCACGCTAACGCCTTTTCATGTAGGAGGGTGCGAGAACAATGTAGAAATAGTTTTAGGGGGTTTAAGAACCCCCTTGGTATGTGTCCCTGTAACGACCCGTATATTTCCGTACGTTGGCTCGAGTACCACCTCGACCAGAAATCAATTAGGATTAAATCCTTTAGAAATTTAACAAAGTTAACTAAGTGTTAAACTCGATTAGCCATGAAATCCGTTGGGATCACTTTAAATACGATCTGCAAGACCCAAAACTTGCAAAATCAGTGACTCTAGGTTACCCTAAAGTTTAGAACCAAACTCATTACCCGGCTGCTCTCGGGAATGAAATGAAACTTCGTATTAGGTCTAGATCACACATCAGAAGTCCGATTAACACGAAGTTAAGGAAATAGGACCGCCTCACTGGGCTTGACAATCATCTCAAAAATCAGGTCCAGCCGATGTCCCACAGCCATTCGTTTGGATCCGGAGCGAGGGAGTGTGAAAAACATTATTCCCTTTACAAAATAAATATCTGGAATAGTGATCTGGCACCATTCGCTTGCGCATCAGTATTAAGCAACCAGACTGTCAGAATCAGACTAAATTACACCCTCGGATTAAAAAAAATTTCAGGAACATTTACATGTACTTGGAATTTCGGATCGTGGCCCACTGACCGTTGAACTGAAAGTGGTCCGCCACGTGCGATCTGGGAATCCGATCGAGTCGAAAACGTAATCCCACATAGATCCGTGTGTGGTGAGCTTAAATCTGACGTTTGGCTCAAGGAGGGCCACCAGAACCTCTCTTTTGAGCTGGAAAAGTGACGAAATACCTATATTAGCAGTAACCCTTGAACCTGAGTCTATTTTGGGGAGGTTTTTGGCTATAAAAGGAGCTTAGAACAGCCCCTCTCACAGCCATACGAATTTGGGATAAAACCCTAGAGAGAGAGAGAAAAGGGTGAGAAGAGCTTGGGATTTGTGGGAGAACTTCCTCCTGCTGCTTTCGATTATTGCACGGCCTACACCGCCTCTTTCCAGGCGCTTTCCCGGCGGTATCCACTCCGTTTGAAGGTGAGAAGCCCTAACCCTAGGTCTGATTTGAAGTATATAGGCTATAGGTTGTGAAAAGGCTAACCGATTTCACTCTTTAGCCTAGAAAACGCCCGTATACGGAAGCTCAACAACCCTTGCTGATTCGTTGAGATTCCAAGGACAAAGGTGAGGACTTTAGGTGTATAGGTTACGGTTTTCAACGCTTTCAATGTCAGATAATGATAGATTCATGATCTGCATGCAATTGCACATGTACAAAGTGCTTTCCGTTTCCTGTTTCGATTAATGTTGTAGAATATGGAATTTCACATACTCTAGGTATACGTAGAAATACCGTATACGTATTTTTTTTGGAAATGTGTTTGCCATGATTAATTGTTGTATTATTATATAGTATATGGATAAAATACTTGTTTGGCGAAAGGAATCGCCGTAATGCATGTCCGCTTGTAAACACTATGTATGTTGAAATTGTGTATTCTAGAAATATCGTATATGTGTAAATTTTGGAAATGCAATTGTCATGATTATTTGATGTATGATTATGATATACATGGATAAAATACTCACTTGGCGAAAGGAAAGCCCTAATACGTATTTTGCTAACATACGTCATGTATGTTGGAATAGCGTATTCTAAGTGTTTGTGTAAATGCTTGTGAGTGTAAATGCTTGAGTGTTAGTGCCTTAGATAGGTGCTGATATGGGATTCCCGACTACCTTAGAGACATGTAGGATCCCCTCCATGTGGTGGTTCGCTATAACCACTCACTTGTGATGTGTATGTAATTGTATCCCTATTTGTATAGTACTCTACAACATGCTTTACTTCATGCTTTATAACATGCCTTATGACATGCCTGTTAACATGCTTGTATTACTTTGTTTATCATGCTTTACTCCACATGCTATTGATGAGAATTGATTGAGTTTGGGACTATGTCTATAGTCCAGACATTCGGTACCAGACTTGAGATTGTGGCTGAGATTCATGTCGCCACAAGGGATGTGTCTGACGAACCCGAGTCGTACTTCGGTTGGCGATAGTGGTTGGCCACACGGAGTGCTTTTGCGCTCCATATCGCCCAACTTGTCGTGCGCTCGAGCTAGTCAGGCTCGTCAAGTAAACCGATATGTGAATGTGTGTTCACCATGTTTGGTCGCTACTGCTTGAACCTAGGGTACCAAACTTACCAGTGGCGATCCCGTTAACCATGGTACCTCGATCCGCTAAGACTCATGAGCCGGACATGGTGGTATGGGACACCGTGGCCGAGCTGTCGGCCTATGCTGGGGCCAAGTGCCTCCCCGTAGTGACCATTGAGCAACCCAAACTCGTGAGCCGAATACGGTGGTATGGGACACTGTATTCGAGCTGTCGATACTTACGGCGAGAGCCGAGTACGGTGAGACCTGTGCTCGTACTGACGGGCGACGAGTCCTCCGTAGTATCTTCGAGTATACTCCAAGGGTCTGTGATTGGCGACGAGTCTTTCACAGCAACTAGAGTATGAGTTGAGCCGAGTACGGTGAGACCTGTACTCGAGCTGACGGCTAGTGATTTAGCCGAGTACGGTGAGACCTGTACTCGAGCTGACGGCCAGCAATTGAGCCGCATACGATGAGATCTGTATCCGCGCTTACGGGTGACGAGCCCTTTGCGATGCCTTCGCTATGCCTCTCAAACCATAATATCGTATGAGATTAACTAGGATTGACGACCCTAGAATGGATCATATTTGGGAATGATACAAGGGAGGTACCTTAGTTTCCCAATACTGCTGTTTGAAATGGACTAATAATAACTCGGTAATCATGATCATCATCGCACCGCATGTGCTTAGTAGATGTGGCGCACTGAGGGAGTTAAGCATTCGCGAACGTAAGATGATGTCGCATGAGGGTGGTTTGGCAAGGGCATACAGCATCATGTCATTTCATTCTCGCACTTAATAAGAGTAGTTAGAATTGTTTGATTTGTACTGCTTTATCATTACTGCTTGATTGAATTGATAACATGTTAACTATGCTTTATTGTTCCACTGAGTTAGCTACTCACTCCCACGTTACGGGACGGTGTTTGCAACACCCACCAGACTCTGTCGCAGGTATAGATGGCGCATCGGTTCAGGAGCCGGAGCCCGACTTCGATGAGGATCAGGATGAGTTCTCCTTTATGCAGTACTCTGACGGCTTTGCTTAGGCCGACTGCATCGCGGGGATTTCAGGGCTTCTCTTTGGAGTTGTATTTTGATTTTTGACTTAGAAACCGTACATGTATATTGGTACTCAGTTAGTACTCATACTCTGGTGTTCATGAAATTTTGTTTCTTTACACACCTTAAATATATAATTTTAGTCTTCCGCTTGCCTTTATATAATTGAACTGGAGTATGAATTACTGTTTTGGTATAATCTCATTCATGTTTATTGCTCTAACTCAGACAACATTTAACCATCATTGTGTATGTTGCATAAGTGATGCGTTGGAACTCGGAAGTTGAGTTCATACTCGACCCCCGAATTTCAGGGCGTTACAAGTTGGTATCAGAGCATGATTTTGATTAAACCGGACCTGAGTTATGTCCCCACTACGTACGCTGACGTGTTACAACCTAGGAGGGTGCGCAAAAATATAGAAACAGTCTTAGGGTCTCCCGATTTCGCCGTTCGGCGAAGTTCATTAAAAACGGACATGTTGATCGAGTTGTACTCGATCCTGACCGCACATATGGATTCCAAATCACTCCTAGACCGTCTATTGACGTGTCCAGATCACTATCCACCCAAAACCAGTCGTTAAAAATAAGGAAAAATCAGTTTAGTTCAGAAATTTTTCAGGACCACCCGTTCTGGAGCTGAACAGAGTCGGGGGCCTCCCCACTTAAACCCACTAAGCCCCCAGGTCGAACCAGGGTGCATGGGCACGTGGCAAATAGGGCCCCACCGCGGCGGCGCGGTTCCGGCCAAGTCTGACCGCGGCGGACAGCGGTCCGGTGGCCCACCTGGAGTGGGGCCGAGGCTGGGGTTGGTCTGCCCGACCTCCCCTACCCCCTGGCACGTGCCATTTTGGCAAATGTTTAGGTTTTAGGGGGCTGGAGCACCCCACTCTCCCATTTCATCCCTTCCAATCACCTCCAAACCCCCATTTTCGTTTTTCCTCTCAACCTATCCCTCCAAACCTTGCAATCCTCCATTTTCTTCCATAACCCACACACTCCAACCATCCACAACAGCCCTAGCCTCCTCCTTTTACTATTTTCTCATGTTGGAGCTCTCATACCCCCCATTTGGAGCTCAAAGTCGGGTAATCTCCTAACCCATTCCATTTTCTTTTTGTTCCTCCTTCATTTCCTACCTCTAGTGCCCCTTCCACACCTATTGGATTGTTGCTTGTGGAGGATCAAAGAGATCAGCCTCTTTTCCCCCATTTTGGCATTTTTCCATGGCCCTCTTTGGTGTGGTGGCGACTATTTTCTCCATTTCCTCCATCCTATCTCTCATGGGAAAGAGGAAGACCGCGGCTGATGACGCCGGCCCAAGTAGGCCTGCCCATTCCCGAAGAAGATCTAACGTTGGGGCCGGCACTAGCACCGTTCAGGAGTTTAGGTCGAAGCGAGACCTGGATCCCGACCATCCCGTCAGAAATGCTTATCCGATAGGCGTTGAATATGGGCGCTTTGCGGGCCGCAAGGTTGTGTTTGAAGCTCATGTGGATGAAAGGATGTTCGGGCTACACCCACTGATGGATCACCTGGTGGACATCGGATGGAACTCTATGTTTGACGGTGAGTCCCCTGCATGTGAGAACACGGTTCGCGCTTTCTACGCCCACATCGTGGACTCATCAGTAGATCCTCCTCAGTTTACTGTTTCTGTGAGGGGCATAAGGCGCACAATTACGGTGAGTGAGGTGGCTCGGATCACGAAGCTCCCGCTTGGTCAGGTGCATCCTAGTGACAACTTCTCCAGAAGTGCACGGGAAAGGGATCGCCGCACGCGATACCTCTGTGGTCGCCGGGTTACTTGGAAGCGAAGAAATTGCATTGCGGCGACAAAGATGGCCGAGGACTTCCGTTTACTCCATCACATTTTCACCTACAATGTGTACCCACGGTCGGGTAACCGCACGGAATGTACTCGGTTGATGGTGGACTTTTTGTACAAGATGGGTCATGGGGACAACATATGCCTGCCCACATTCATCCTATCCCAGATAGTTCAGGTGGTTCGTTCTGCCAGGAACGATCTTTCGCTCTCATTTAGCCGTCTGATCTGCAGGATGGCTCGTGATGTCGGCTACAGGTTGAACATGGAGGACCTTGCACCAGTCCGAGTCATAAGCGAGGCGACGCTCAAGAATATGAAGATCGGCCCTCAACAGCAGCAAGCACGACTCGACGAGTCTAGAGATGAGTCGGATAGCGCCGGCGAGGAGAGTGTTGACCTAAAGGCTGAGAGTGATGAGGAGCGCGGTGATGACATACAGGAAGAAGAACCTGAGGCTCAGGACACTGAGGAGAGTTCACCTCCTGCGGCTCAGGAGCAGGGTGTGGATCGGGATGCTTTTGATGCACGTTTGGCCCGTCTTGAGGAGGGTCAAGCCGCCCTGCAGCAAGAGATTGGTCAAGTTCGAGCCAAGCTTGAAGAGACTGAAGCCTACATGAAGAAGAGCTTTAAGAAGGTGTCCCGTACGTTAAAGGCCATTCTGTGCTGTGTGCAGGACAAGAATGCTCCTCCTCCACCGCCTGATTCGGATGCTTAGTCATCCACGTTGTTGTGTGTTGTTGTTTGCTTTGGTTACCGCGATAGGCGGTTTATGTTTTCATGTAGATGATGTAGTAGATAGTCGCATGTTTTAGGTGTTTAATGTAGTGGATGTATTGGCTATCATGTGATTTCTGTCGTGATTCATGTAACTCTGTATTCCATGTATTATGACAATTTTGGGTAAATGAAGGGCATGTAGCCTCTTTTGTTTTGATGATGTGTGAAATGCTTAAAGTGCTTTATGATGTGTGTTGTGCTTTATCTCACAAATGTTCTACCCTATGTTGTATAGGGCATGCCGCGATAGTACACACGGAGCACGGCACATCTCCTTCTGACCGGCTCTATGGACCAGACTCCTTCTGGTAGTAGCGGTCCTGCGGACCGAGGGTTGGGATCTGATCAGCCTCCTGCTGGTCCTACCGGTGGACAGCCACCTTACATGCCCCCGGTCCGTGAGCAGTACCGACCGTCATCTTCTGCGCAGCATGACTCTCAGGCTGCTCCGCCGACTGATAGGTTTGAGCAGCTGATGATGATGATGCATCAGCAGCAGATGCAGCAGCAGCAGCAGATACAACAGCACCAGCACCAGCAGCTTATGGCCACTATCGCTGAGGCCTTGTCCCATGGTGGTAGTGCGACTCCACCTACGACATCCGCACATCCTGATGAGCATTCTGAGCCTCCTGCTTGGTTTGAGGATATGCCTCTGCCCACATCCGTCGCACCTCCTACTGGAGATGTCGGTACTCGTGGTTTACTCGAGCGATTTCAGCGCTTGAGGCCTCCCTCATTTATGGGTTCTCACAGACCCGAGGAGGCGGAGTTCTGGCTAGATCGCATCTCCAAGATGCTACGGATGCTGCACTGTTCAGAGGCAGAGCAGGTCGAGTTGGCTTCCTTCATGTTTGAGAGGGAGGCCAGTTTATGGTGGGACAGTGTGCTGCGGACGGTCGCAGTAGATTTCGTGTGGACCTGGGAGGCTTTTGAGTCCCGGTTCCACGAGAAGTACTACCCGCAGACTTATCGGCACGAGCGGGAGGATGAGTTTCTGCGCCTCAGGCAGGGAGGCATGACGGTGACGGAGTATGAGCACCGTTTCACTGAGTTGGGCCACTTTGTCCCAACTATCCTCGTCAATGAGCAGATGAGGATGCGTCGCTTCATTGAAGGCTTGCGACCTGACATACGGTCGAAGCTATGCTGCCTCAGTATCCCTACATACGCGGCGTTGGTCCACATGTCTATGACGGCTGAGCAGGATGTGGACCGATTGGCCAGATCGCGTGGTGCTACGGTTGAGAGGCCACGGCAGGATTTACAGAGCAGGCCTATCTCAGGCAAGAGGCCTCGTGCTGATTCGCCCCCCAGGGCCGCAGCACCAGTTGTTCCTGTGAGACGCCCGTTGGTGACCTGCACGTATTGCGGGAAACCAAGACACCCTGCTGAGAGCTACTTCTCGAGCATGAGGGCTAGCGGATTTGCACCACCGCAGAGATTGGATCGCCCTTATCCACAGGCCATATCAGCTCCACCACTACAGACTGTTCTTGTACATCCTTCTTTCCGACCTCCTGTGTTGCGCTTCAGGCCGCCACAGCGACCCTTGGCTCCTCAGCCGAACCGTCAGCAGCAGGCTCGCGTGCACACGCTTGTTGCTGAGGCACCTGAGACGTCGATCTCGGCTCCGACAGCTTTTGAGGGTACGACTTATATTCATGGTACTCCCGTTTCTTTATTGGTGGACACTGGGTCCACTACTTCTATTATTTCTTGTGGGGCGATTAAACGTCTATCTTTGCATACGATTCCCACTAAGGGAATGAGACTCACTACGGCTACTGGGACCTGTTCGGATGTTACACGGTTATGCGAGGGTTACTCGATAGTTTTGGGTAGCAGCACAGTGCTCGTCGACCTTATTGTTGCTCCACTATGGCACTACGACGTTATCCTTGGCATGGATTGGCTTGCCAAGATGAGGGCGGAGATAGATTGTGATGCTTGGATCGTGACTGCCTATGGACCTGATGGCACAGCTTTCACGTTTCCAGTGCAGGTCAGTTGGCCCTGCCGTGTTGATTGTTATGCTTCTTTACTTGTGCCGATTGATGGTCCGACATTGGAGGGTACGCCGGTGGTTCAGGAATTCGTGGGTGTGTTTAAGACTATTCCTGGTTTACCTCCTCAGCGCGAGATTGATTTTACGATTGATCTTACGCCTGGTGCGACGCCCATCTCGTTGCCGACTTATCGTATGCCTCCATGTGAGATAGAGGAGCTGCGGAAACAGATTGACGAGCTTGTAGAGAAGGGTTTTATACGACCTAGTGTGTCTCCTTGGGGAGCACCTGTACTATTTGTGAAGAAGAAGGACGGGTCGCTACGGTTATGTATTGATTACCGTAGGTTAAACCAGGTCACGGTGAAGAACAAGTATCCTTTGCCCAGGATAGATGATCTGTTTGATCAGTTGAGAGGGGCGAAGTATTTCTCGAAGATTGATCTTCAGTCAGGGTACCACCAGTTGTGCGTGAAAGAGGAAGACGTGCAGAAGACAGCCTTCAGAACGTGCTTTGGGCATTATGAGTTCCTTGTGATGTCGTTCGGCCTCACGAACGCACCAGCCGTGTTCATGGATCTGATGAACCGGGTATTTCGGCCTTTCCTTTACCGATTCATCATCGTCTTTATTGATGACATTTTGATATACTTTACGAGTCGGGAGGAGCATGAGGAGCACTTGAGAGCGGTGCTGGGTACACTGGAGAAGAACCAGTTGTTCGCACAATATAAGAAGTGCGACTTCTGGCAGGAGGAAGTCAAGTTCCTGGGACATGTAGTGTCCAAGGATGGGATAGCAGTGGACCTTGCTAAGGTAGCCGCGGTTCAGGATTGGCAGCAGCCTGAATCGGTTACTGAGGTGAGGAGTTTCCTTGGTCTGGCTGGGTATTACAGACGCTTCATTCGGGATTTCTCGAAGATCGCCAGGCCATTGTCTCAGTTGACTCGGAAGGACCTGAAGTTCGCCTGGAATGAGAAGGCGGAGGCAGCTTTTAAGGAGCTGAAGGACAAGTTGACGTCCGCCCCTGTGCTAGTATTGCCAGAGCAAGGGGAGAAATACACGATATATACTGACGCGTCTCGCGTTGGGTTGGGTTGTGTTCTAATGCAGAAAGATAGGGTGATTTCATATGCCTCGAGACAATTAAGGAAGCACGAGGAGAATTACCCTACACATGACCTAGAGTTGGCAGCTGTCATCTTTGCATTGAAGCTCTGGAGACATTACCTCTACGGAGAGGAGTTCGAGCTTTTCTGCGATCACAAGAGCCTTAAGTACATATTCACACAGCGAGACTTGAATATGAGACAACGCCGATGGATGGAGACCTTGAAGGACTTCAAGTTCGAGGTTTCCTACCATCCTGGCAAGGCGAACCTTGTGGCAGACGCGTTGAGCCGAAAGAAGGCGATTGCATTTACGGCACCACTGATGATAGTTGAGTGGGACATGGTGGAGTTCGTACGGGACTTCGAGCAGAGACTCACTGTCGAGGAGCCATATGAGTGTGTTGCGCACGTTCGGGTGCGGCCACTTATTGACGACAGGATTGTTGAGGCCCAGGAGGGCGATATACGGCTGTCTGAGCTTCGAGAGCAGGCTAGCGATGCCGAGGATTCCGAGTGGAGGGTTGGTTCTGATGGAGGTCTACGATTCCGTGGCCGCCTATGCGTTCCTGATGTGCCTGACTTGAGACGCGAGCTTCTCGAGTCTGCCCATAACTCGAAGCTTGCGATGCATCCTGGTAGCACGTAGATGTACCAGGATATGAGACGGACATATTGGTGGGATAACATGAAGGCCTACATTGTTGAGTATGTGTCTCAATGTCTGACGTGCCAGCAGGTCAAGGCAGAACATCGCCGACCTCCTGGACTGCTTCAGCCCATGCCCATAGCGGAGTGGAAGTGGGACTTCATCTCCATGGATTTCATATCAGGGCTGCCGAAGACGAGGAGAGGACATGATTCCATTTGGGTGATTGTGGACCGGTTGACCAAATCGGCTCATTTCCTCCCTATCCGAGTTACGAACTCTGCAGACGAGCTGGCTAGGTTGTACATCAGAGAGATCGTCCGTCTGCATGGGGTTCCTTTAGAGATCGTGTCGGACAGAGACACGCGGTTCACATCTATCTTCTGGACTCGTATCCAGGAGGCGATGGGTGTGAAGTTGAAATTCAGTACGGCGTTTCATCCTCAGACTGATGGGCAGACAGAGCGGGTGAATCAGATTCTGGAGGATATGTTGCGAGTATGTGTGTTGGACTTCAAGGACAGTTGGGATGACTGTCTTCCGTACATAGAGTTCACCTACAACAACAGCTTCCAGGCGACTATTGGCATGGCGCATATGAGGCTCTATATGGTCGTCCTTGTAGAGCACCGCATTGTTGGGCCGAGGTTGGCGAGCGTAGTCTGATTGGCCCGGAGTTGGTACAGGCGACTACGGAGAAGATCGACATTATCAGGTGTCGATTACTTACAGCGCAGAGAAGGCAGAAGAGTTACGCCGATACGAGGCGGCGACCGCTGGAGTTCGAGGTCGGGGATCATGTGTTCCTTCGAGTTTCCCCTATGAAGGGAGTCCTTCGGTTTGGGAAGAAGGGGAAGCTCACACCGAGGTTTATCGGTCCCTTTCAGATACTGGATCGAGTGAGTGATGTGGCGTATCGTCTCGCCTTGCCCACACCACTTGCGTCGGTACACAACGTATTTCATGTATCTATGCTGAAGAAGTACGTTCCCGATCCTTCGCATATCATCAGATGGGAGCAGGTACAGCTGAGCGAGGATGCTACGTATGAGTTGCGCCCGACACGTATCCTTGACAGGATGGAGCAGGTACTACGTAACAAGGTCATTCCACTTGTGAAGGTACTATGGACATATCATTCCGAGGAGGAATCTACTTGGGAGACTGAGGCCGAGGTCAGGAAGAACTACCCCCAGATTCTCGAGGAATACGAAAAGGTATAAATTTCGAGGACGAAATTTTTTGTTTAAGGGGGGTAGATTGTAACGACCCGTAAATTTCCGTACGTTGGCTCAAGTACCACCTCGACCAGAAATCAATTAGGATTAAATCCTTTAGAAATTTAACAAAGTTAACTAAGTGTTAAACTCGATTAGCCATGAAATCCGTTGGGATCACTTTAAATACGATCTGCAAGACCCAAAACTTGCAAAATCAGTGACTCTAGGTTACCCTAAAGTTTAGAACCAAACTCATTACCCGGCTACTCTCGGGAATGAAATGAAACTTCGTATTAGGTCTAGATCACACATCAGAAGTCCGATTAACACGAAGTTAAGGAACTAGGACCGCCTCACTGGGCTTGACAATCATCTCAAAAATCAGGTCCAGCCGATGTCCCACGGCCATTCGTTTGGATCCGAAGCGAGGGAGTGTGAAAAACACTATTCCCTTTACAAAATAAATATCTGGAATAGTGATCTGGCACCATTCGCTTGCGCATCAGTATTAAGCAACCAGACCGTCAGAATCAGACTAAATTACACCCTCGGATTAAGAAAAATTTCAGGAACATTTACATGTACTTGGAATTTTGGATCGTGGCCCACTGACCGTTGAACTGAAAGTGGTCCGCCACGTACGATCTGGGAATCCGATCGAGTCGAAAACGTAATCCCACATAGATCCGTGTGTGGTGAGCTTAAGTCTGACATTTGGCTCAAGGAGGGCCACCAGAACCTCTCTTTTGAGCTGGAAAAGTGACGAAATACCTATATTAGCAGTAACCCTTGAACCTGAGTCTATTTTGGGGAGGTTTTTAGCTATAAAAGGATCTTAGAACAGCCCCTCTCACAACCATACGAATTTGGGATAAAACCCTAGAGAGAGAAAAAAGAGAGAGAAGAGCTTGGGATTTGTGGGAGAACTTCCTCCTGCTGCTTTCGATTATCGCACGGCCTACAGCGCCTCTTTCCAGGCGCTTTCCGGGTGGTATCCACTCCGTTTGAAGGTGAGAAACCCTAACCCTAGGTCTGATTTGAAGTATATAGGCTATAGGTTGTGAAAAAGCTAACCGATTTCACTCTTTAGCCTAGAAAACGCCCGTATACGGAAGCTCAACAACCCTTGTTGATTCGTTGAGATTCCAAGGACAAAGGTGAGGACTTTAGGTGTATAGGTTACGGTTTTCAACGCTTTCAATGTCAGATAATGATAGATTCATGATCTGCATGCAATTGCACATGTACAAAGTGCTTTCCGTTTCCTGTTTCGATTAACGTTGTAGAATATGGAATTTCACATACTCTAGGTATACGTAGAAATACCGTATACGTATTTTTTTTGGAAATGTGTTTGCCATGATTAATTGTTGTATTATTATATAGTATATGGATAAAATACTTGTTTGGCGAAAGGAATCGCCGTAATGCATGTCCGCTTGTAAACACTATGTATGTTGAAATTGTGTATTCTAGAAATATCGTATATGTGTAAATTTTGGAAATACAATTGTCATGATTATTTGATGTATGATTATGATATACATGGATAAAATACTCACTTGGCGAAAGGAAAGCCCTAATACATATTTTGCTAACATACGTCATGTATGTTGGAATAGCGTACTCTAAGTGTTTGTGTAAATGCTTGTGAGTGTAAATGCTTGAGTGTTAGTGCCTTAGATAGGTGCTGATATGGGATTCCCGACTACCTTAGAGACATGTAGGATCCCCTCCATGTGGTGGTTCGCTATAACCACTCACTTGTGATGTGTATGTAATTGTATCCCTATTTGTATAGTACTCTACAACATGCTTTACAATATGCTTTACTTCATGCTTTATAACATGCCTTATGACATGCCTGTTAACATGCTTGTATTACTTTGTTTATCATGCTTTACTCTACATGCTATTGATGAGAATTGATTGAGTTTGGGACTATGTCTATAGTCCAGACATTCGGTACCAGACTTGAGATTGTGGCTGAGATTCATGTCGCCACAAGGGATGTGTCTGACGAACCCGAGTCGTACTTCGGTTGGCGATAGTGGTTGGCCACACAGAGTGCTTTTGTGCTCCATATCGCCCAACTTGTCGTGCGCTCGAGCTAGTCAGGCTCGTCAAGTAAACCGATATGTGAATGTGTGTTCACCATGTTTGGTCGCTACTGCTTGAACCTAGGGTACCAAACTTACCAGTGGCGATCCCGTTAACCATGGTACCTCGATCCGCTAAGACTCATGAGCCGGACATGGTGGTATGGGACATCGTGGCCGAGCTGTCGGCCTATGCTAGGGCCAAGTGCCTCCCCGTAGTGACCATTGAGCAACCCAAACTCGTGAGCCGAATACGGTGGTATGGGACACTGTATTCGAGCTGTCGATACTTACGGCGAGAGCCGAGTACGATGAGACCTGTGCTCGTGCTGACGGGCGACGAGTCCTCCGTAGTATCTTCGAGTATACTCCAAGGGTCTGTGATTGGCGACGAGTCTTTCACAGCAACTAGAGTATGAGTTGAGCCGAGTACGGTGAGACCTGTACTCGAGCTGACGGCTAGTGATTTAGCCGAGTATGGTGAGACCTGTACTCGAGCTGACGGCCAGCAATTGAGCCGCATACGATGAGATCTGTATCCGCGCTGACAGGTGACGAGCCCTTTGCGATGCCTTCGCTATGCCTCTCAAACCATAATATCGTATGAGATTAACTAGGATTGACGACCCTAGAATGGATCATGTTTGGGAATGATACAAGGGAGGTACCTTAGTTTCCCAATACTGCTGTTTGAAATGGACTAATAATAACTCGGTAATCATGATCATCATCGCACCGCATGTGCTTAGTAGTGTGGCGCACTGAGGGAGTTAAGCATTCGCGAACGTAAGATGATGTCGCATGAGGGTGGTTTGGCAAGGGCATACAGCATCATGTCATTTCATTCTCGCACTTAATAAGAGTTGTTAGAATTGTTTGATTTGTACTGCTTTATCATTACTGCTTGATTGAATTGATAACAGGTTAACCTATGCTTTATTGTTCCACTGAGTTAGCTACTCACTCCCACGTTACGGGACGGTGTTTGCAACACCCACCAGACTCTGTCGCAGGTATAGATGGCGCATCGGTTCAGGAGCCGGAGCCCGACTTCGATGAGGATCAGGATGAGTTCTCCTTTTATGCAGTACTCTGACGGCTTTGCTTAGGCCAACTGCATCGCGGGGATTTCAGGGCTTCTCTTTGGAGTTGTATTTTGATTTTTGACTTAGAAACCGTACATGTGTATTGGTACTCAATTAGTACTCATACTCTGGCGTTCATGAAATTTTGTTTCTTTACACACCTTAAATATATAATTTCAGTCTTCCGCTTGCCTTTATATAATTGAACTGGAGTATGAATTACTGTTTTGGTATAATCTCATTCATGTTTATTGCTCTAACTCAGACAACATTTAACCATCATTATGTATGTTGCATAAGTGATGTGTTGGAACTCGGGAGTTGAGTTCATACTCGACCCCCGAATTTCAGGGCGTTACAGTCCCGTCCATTAAATCACTCCCAAACCCCTACCTCCTTCACAAATCTCACCTCCAAGCTCTCTTTTCTCTCTAAACTTGCTGTCCTCTCTCTCAAATCACCCTCCCAATTGTCCAATCTATCATTTTCGACCACAACCCATCCATATCCATCGTTCACAGCCATTCCTACCTCCCTACCCTCTCCATTTTCTCACATTTGAGCTCCTACATGCCCCATTTATGACTCAAAATCGTGTAGCCTTCTAACCTATCCCATTTCTCCCTTTTACCTTCTTCATTTCCTGTCACTTGGGCCTCTACAACCCCTGTTGGGACCCAAGTCCGTGGAGAACCAAACCTCCAGCCCTTTTTCTTTTCCTTCCTTTATTCTCCATGGCTTTCTTTGCCATTGTTTCAGCCATTTTCTCCATCTCCACCATCCTTTCTCTTATGGGAAAGAGAAAGAGTGTTGCGGATGAGGCCGGGCCTAGTCGCCCTACACATTCAAGGCGACCAAGAGGCGCCGCCGCTAGCACAAGCATTGATCGAGAGTTGCAGATGAAGCGGGATCTCGATCTCCGAGTTCCTGCTATGAAAGCTCAGTTGGCGGCACTACCTCATGGAATTTATGAGGACTGTAGGGTTCTCTTTGAAGCCCAGGTGGATGGGTGACTCTTCGGTGAATACTACTTGTTCGAGCAATTGGAGGCGGCCCATTGGGGTTCGCTATTTAAGGCCAGAGGTCGCGCCAATGCAGGTACTATCCGAGCCTTCTACACTAACATTCACGAGCCTACACTGGAACCTTTGCAGTTTCGGCTCTCATGTGGAGTGGATCGGTTTGCCACAGTTAATGTTAGATTGATTTCGCGGCTTATGGATATGCCCCTTGGCGAAGTACATGCTAGTGAGCAGAATCTGGGGAGTGTACGTGAAAGGGATCGTCGCACACGTTTCCTTTGTGGTGGCCGACTGGTTGAGTGGCAGCCAAATAAGAGTCTGCTAGCGTCCCATATGGCAGACAACTTTCGCCTACTACATCACATCTTCACATACGACCTCTACCCCAGACACAGTAATCGCAGCGAGTGTACGCGACTCATGGTAGACTTTTTGTACCAAGTGGGGCAGAGGGCGAACTTGTGCATGCCTACATTCGTGTTGCGACAGATAGTGAGTACTGCATGCTCCACTAGAAGCTCTGATTCGCTTCCCTTCGGCCGACTCGTATGCAAGATTGCACGGGAGTTTGGCTACAGTCTGGGGATGGAAAGGCCGGCACCGATTCATCAAATCGATGAGAGTACTCTCCATCAGATGAAACTCAGGGCACGGTGACGACGAGCCCGACATGAGGAGAGTGAGGATGAGGTGGAGAGCGAAGAAGAAGAGAGTGAGGAAGGGAGTGAAGCTGAAATAGAAGAAGAAGAAGAAGAGGAACCAGAGGCTTAGGATACCGAGGAGAGCTCCCCTCCTACGCCACCAGAGCAGGACGCGGTTCAGGCTGCGAGGGATGCTAGTATAGTTCGCATTGAGGAGGGCCAAGCTGCCCTGCGACAAGAGGTTGGGCAGGTTCGGGCTAAGCTTGGTGAGACCCGAGCCAAGCTTGAGGAGACCGAAACCTTCATGAAACAGAATTTTAAGAAGGTGTCTAGCACATTGAGGACTATCCCGTGCTGTGTACAGGACAAGGATGCCCCTCCTCCATCGCCTGACTCGGATGCCTAGTCATCCATGTTGTTGTTTGTAGTTTGTTTTGCTTACCGCTTTAGGCAGTTTATGTTTTCATGTTGATGAATGTAGTAGTTAGCAGTATGTTTTTAGTATTTGAAGCTTGGTTGTAATTAGCTCACATGCATTTTCTGTCATGATTCATGTAACCCTGTTATCCATGTATTGTGACAATTTTGCTAAATGAAATGCATGCAGCCTCTTTTGCTATGAAGTGTGTGGAATGCTTAAGTGGTTGTGTATTGTATTGCTATACTTCATCTTACAAGTGTTGCACCCTATGCTGTATAGGGCATACCATGGAAGTATACGAGGAGCACGGCACCCCTCTTGCTCACTGATTCGATGGACCAGACTCCTTCCCGCATAGGTGGTCCTACGGACCTGGGTTCAGGCTCAGATCAGCCTTCTGCTGGTCCTACAGGTGGACTGCCACCTTTTACACCACCGGTTCACGAGCAGAACCGGGCATCCTCTTCGACACAGTATGAGCCACAGGCTGCTCTACCTACTAATAGGTTTGAGCAATCGATGATGATGATGCAGCAGCAGCACCAGCAGCTTGTGGCCACTATTGCAGGGGCCTTATCTCAGGCTGGGAGTGTGACTCCACCTTCACCATCTACACGTCCTATTGAGACTACAGAGCATCCTGCTCAGGTTGAGGATGTGCCTCCACCCACACCTACTGCGTACCCTACGGGAGACGTGGGTACTCGCAGTCTTCTTGAGCGATTCCAGCGCTTGAGGCCTCCTACTTTTTCGGGTTCTCACAGACCCGAGGAGGCTGAATACTGGTTAGACCGCATCTTTAAGATACTAAAGATGCTGCATTGTACTGAGGCTGAGCAGGTTGAGTTAGCCGTCTTTATGTTCGAGAAGGAGGCTAGCTTATGGTGGGATAGTATACTGCGGACCGTCATAGTAGGATATGTATGGACATGGGCTGCCTTTGAGTTCTGCTTCCACGAGAAATACTATCCTCAGGCCTATTGACATGAGAGGGAGAATGAGTTCCTACGCCTCATACAAGGGGGCATGACAGTTACTGAGTATGAGTATCGCTTTACTGATTTCGGCCGCTTTGTTCCGACTATCCTTACTGATGAGCAGATGCGGATTAGGCATTTTTCTGAGGGCTTGCGACCTGACATCCGGTCGAAGATGTGTTATATCCGTATATCATCTTATGCGGAGTTGATTCATATGTCTATTCGGGCGGAGCAGGATGTAGACCATTTAACACGCTCTAGTGGCCCTATGGTGCCTAGGCCACGACCGGATACGCAGAGCAGGCCTTTCCTCGGCAAGAGGCCTCGTACTGATTCGCCTCCCATGATCGCAGAACTAATGGTTCCGATGAGGCACCCTGGTGTGACTTGTACTTACTGTGGGAGGCCAGGACATCCTGCTGAAAGATGTTATGCGCAGATGAGAGACAGCGGCTTTTCACTGCCTCAGAGGATAGATCGTCCTCGCCCACAGGCTATATCGGCTCCACCGCTACGGACAGCACCTGCTCACCCATCTTTCAAACCTCCTGCACCACGCTTCAGGCCGCCTCAACAGCCCATGGTACCTCAGCCCAACCGATCTCAGCAGGCGCGTGTTCATGCGCTTACAGCAGAGGAGCCAGAGACCGCACCTTCATCACCTATGGCCTTCGAGGTCACTGTATGCTTCCAAGGTACTCCCGTCTTCTTATTGGTGGACACTGGATCACTACCTCTATGATATCATGTACGGCAGTCAAGCGACTGGGTTTGGACACTGCTCCTACGAAGGGAGTGAGGGTCATCCCCGCCACGGGGACCTTCTCTGATGTTACTATGATATGTGAGAGCTGCCCAATAGATTTAGGGGGCAGGACGGTACTAGTTGATCTGATTGTCGCCCCCCTATTTCATTACGACGTCATCTTCGGGATGGACTGGCTCACTGAGATGCGAGCAGAGATCGACTGTGAGACTAGGGTGGTGACAGCCTATAGATTTGATGGCACGGCCTTTACTTTTCCTATTCAGGTCAGTCACGCTACTCGGTTGAGATGTTACGCTTCTTCACTAAAGGATATTGATGGTCCGGTGCTTGTAGAGAAGCCCGTAGTCCAGGATTTTACGGATGTCTTTGAGACGATCCCTGGTTTGCCACCTCGGCGTGAGATCGACTTCACCATTGATCTTACGCCTGGGGCGACACCCATCTCTCTGTCGACTTATCGTATGCCTCCGTGTGAGATGGAGGAACTGCGAAAATAGATGACGGGCTGGTAGAGAAGGGCTTTATACGACCTAGTGTGTCTCCCTGGGGAGTACCTGTACTGTTTGTGAAGAAGAAAGATGGCTCACTACGGTTGTGTATTGATTACCGTAGGTTGAACCAAGTCACCGTGAAGAACAAGTATCCTTCTCCCAGGATAGATGATCTGTTTGATCAGTTGAAGGGGGCAAAGTACTTCTCGAAGATCGACTTGCAGTCAGGGTACCACCAGTTGCACGTCAGATATGAAGACGTGCAGAAGACAGCTTTCAGGACCTGTTTTGGGCATTACGAGTTCCTGGTGATGTCGTTCGGTCTTACAACGCACCAGCCTTGTTCATGGACTTGATGAACAGGGTATTTCGGCCATTCTTATACCGATTCGTCATCGTATTCATTAATGACATCTTGATATATTCCTAGTGTTGGGAAGAGCACGAGGAGCACCTGAGAGCGGTGTTGGATACTTTAAAGAAGAACCAGTTGTTCGCGCAGTATCAGAAGTGCGACTTCTGGCAGGACGAAGTCAAGTTCCTGGGACATGTGGTGTCAAAGGATGGGATAGTTGTGGACCTTGCTAAGGTAGTCGCGGTTCAAGATTGGAAGCAGCCTAGCTCGGTTACCGAGGTGATGAGTTTTCTTGGCCTGGCAGGGTACTATCGATGCTTCATTCGGGACTTCTCGAAGATAGCCAGGCCGTTGTCACAGTTGACGCGTAAGGATCTGAAGTTCCCCTGGAATGAGAAGATGGAAGCAGCTTTTTAGGAGCTAAAGGACAGACTGACGTCTACCCCTGTGCTAGTATTGCCAGAGCAAGGGGTTAAGTACACGATATCCACTGACGCGTCTCGCGTTGGCTTGGGTTGTGTCCTTATGCAAAAGGACAGGGTGATTGCATATGCCTCGAGACAATTAAGGAAGCACGATGAGAATTACCCTACACACGACCTTGAATTAGCAGCTGTCATCTTTGCATTGAAGCTCTGGAGACATTACCTCTACGGAGAGGAGTTCGAGCTTTTCTGCAACCACAAGAGCCTTAAGTATATATTCACTCAGCGGGACTTGAATATGAGGTAGCGCCGATGGATGAAGACCTTGAAGGACTTCAAGTTCGAGGTTTCCTACCATCCTGGCAAGGCCAACCTTGTGGCAGACGCGTTGAGTCGCAAGAAGGCTATAGCATTTGCAGCTCCGCTGATGATAGCAGAGTGGGATATGTTGGAATTCGTGCGGGACTTCGAGCAGAAACTTATAGTGGAAGAGCCATTCGAGTGTGTCGCACACGTTCGGGTGCGGCCACTTATAGATGACCGAATTATCGAGGCCCAGAAGGGCGACGAGCGATTATCTGAGTTTCGAGGGCAAGCTAGCAATGAGGTGGACTCCGAGTGGCGAGTTAGCACAGATGGGGGCCTACAATACCGTGGCTGTCTATGCGTCCCAGATATTTAGGACTTGAGACAGGAGCTTCTCGAGACTGCCCACAAATCGAAGCTCGCGATGCATCCTAGTAGCACGAAGATGTATCAGGATATGAAGCAGTCGTATTGGTGGGACAATATGAAGGTCCACATCGCAGAGTATGTTTCACATTGTCCCACGTGTCAGCAGGTCAAGGTCGAGCATCGCCGACCTCCTGGACTCCTTCAGCCCATGCCTATAGCTGAATGGAAGTGGGACTTCATCTCTATGGACTTCATCTCAGGGCAGTCAAAGACGAGAAAGGCTTATGACTCTATTTGGGTGATCGTGGATCGATTAACCAAATCCAATCATTTTCTCCCTATCAGAGTGACGAATTCTGCAGATGACTTGGCTAGGTTGTACATCAAAGAAATAGTGCGTCTGCATGGAGTTCCCTTGGAGATTGTGTCGGACAGAGACACGCGATTCACATCTATTTTCTGGACTCATATCCAGGAAGCGATGGGTGTGAAGTTGAAGTTCAGCACCGCGTTTCACCCTCAGACCGATGGGCAGACAGAGCGGGTGAATCAGATTTTAGAAGATATGCTGCGGGCTTGTGTTTTGGACTTCAAGGACAGTTGGGATGACTGTCTCCCGTACGCAAAGTTCGCCTACAACAACAAGTTTCAGGTGAGTATTGGCATGGCTCCTTACGAGGCCTTGTATGGGCGCCCTTGCAGAGCACCGCATTGCTGGGCGGAGGTTGGCGAACGTAGTTTGATTGGCCCAGAGTTAGTATAGGCGACCTCAGAGAAGATCAACATTATCAGGCTTCAACTTCTTACGGCCCAGAGTAAACAGAAGAGTTATGCCGATACGAGACGGTGACCGCTAGAGTTTGAGGTTGGAGATCATGTATTCCTCAGAGTTTTCCCTATGAAGGGAGTCCTTCAGTTTTGGAATAAGGGGAAGCTTACGTCGCTATTCATTGGCCCATTTCAGATACTTAATCGAGTGGGAGCGGTGACATACCGTCTCGCTTTGCCCACACCACTCGCGGGCATGCACAACGTATTTCATGTATCTATGCTAAAGAAATACGTCCCTGATCCTTCACACATCATCCATTGGGAGCATGTGCAGTTGAGCGAGGATGCTACATATGTACTGCGTCCGACACGTATCCTAGACAGGAAGGAGCAGGTGTTGCGCAGTAAGGTGATTCTACTCGTGAAGGTACTGTGGACGCATCATACAAAAGAAGAGACTACTTGAGAGACAGAAGCCGAGGTTCGAAAGAACTACCCTCAGCTTCTCGAGGAGTACGAAAAGGTACTAATTTCGAGGACAAAATTTTTCATTAAGGGGGGTAGATTGTAACGACTCAGAAAATTCCGTACAATGCCCCGAATACCACCTCAAGCAGGAATCACTTAGGATCAAATCCTTCTGAAATTAAACAAAGTTAACCAAGTGTTAAACTAGATTAGCTATGAAATCCTCACTAATCACTTTAAATACAATCAGCAAGACCCAAAACTTGTAGAATCATTAACGTTAGGTTACCCTAAAATCTAGGATCGATCTCATTACCCAGCAGCTCTCGGGATCACATTGAAACTCCGTATCGAATCTGGACCGCACATCGAAGGTGTGAATAATACGAAATTATAGACTTAGGACGGCCTTGCTGGGCTTGATAACTATCTAGGAGATCAAACCCAGATAGTGTCCCACGGCTATTCGCTTAAGCCCGGAGCAAGGAATGTGAGAAAACCTGGTTTTCTTTATAAATTAAATCAAATTTAAGTAATCTGATACTTGATGTTTGCGGGCCAAATATAAGCAATCAGACCGTCGGAATCTGACCCAAATACACCCTCAGATCAGGAAACATTTCATATACATGGCAGTGTACTTTGAAATCCCCGATCGAGTTTCAGTGACCGTTGAACTGAAATTGGCCTGCCACGTGTGATCTGAGAATCCGACTGGAACGAAAACTTAACTCCACCTAGATCCAAGGTTGGTGAGCTTAAGACCGACCGCACGCAGAAAAGAGGCCGCCAGAAGTTCTCCGTTGAGATGGAACAGACCCACTTTGGTTATAACCTAAGTATACCTTGACCTTAGGCCTATTTCGGTGATGTTTTAGGCTATATAAGGGCCTTAAACACTCTCTCATTCAGCCCATACGAATTTGAGAAAAACCTTAGAAGAGAGAAGAGAGAAAAGAGAGAGAAGTGTGAGAGAAGTGGGAGAATCTCCCTGCTATTTTACCCTGCCACTCTACAGGCTTAACCACACCATTCTAATCGCTTTCTCGGCGATTCCGACTTCCTTTCAAGAAAACCCTAACCCTAATCTGATTTAGGGTTTCAATTGATTCAATTAGCGAAATAGCTAACACTACTTGTGCTTTAGGCCGTTGTACTGCCGTGGAAGAAGCTTTAACATTCCTACCAAATTTATTACGCTTATACAGCGTAAGGTACGGACTTTAGGTGTATAGGTTATGGGTTTCAAGGCTTTCAATGTCGGTTAATGATTTACAACTGACAAGGGTGCTATTACACATGCAAAATGCGTCGTTTGTTTCGTTATACGAGTTTATATGAGATATGTAGGATTTAGGCTATTCTATGCATATGTTGAAATGTTTGATTTTGTTTGGATTTTGGATGTATGCTTAACATGTTTATTTGTCATGAATATAGGCTTATTACATGTGTGACAACTCCTTAGTGAAAGGATTTGCCCTAAATCACGTCACGTCAAAACTATGTTATATGTGGTAAATGTATAGCCCAAGTGTTTGTGGAAATGTTTAAGTAAACATAGATCCCGGATTCATGCATGCCATGATTTCCGTCATGGGTATACACGAGTGATATACGGGGCAACTCCCTAGTGGAAGGATTTGTCCTAGCACATGTGATATCATCATACGTCATGTATGATGATGTTTGTAGTCTATGTGTTTGTGAAAATGCCTGAATGTGCTAGCGTTCGTCTAGTACACCTTGTATGTGGATTGAGATACAAATCTCGGTTACTTTAATTGTGTGAATGATTTCCTACATGAACGCTTTATTATAAATTCTGTTTTACTTATGCGATGATTGTGTGTGAAATCGTGTTTGTATTGTAATATGCTTTGATTGTAAATTTGTTTCATAATATGCTTATGTGATTGAAATTCTTGAACCTATGGAATCCATTACGGTGGATTGCCTCCTATGATTACATGATGAAATGGATTGAGTTTGGGACTATGAAGTAGTCCATGCAATCGGAAACGGAGATGAATGCGTGGCTGAGATTCATTCTTCATGCGAGATGTGTTCGACGAACCCGAGTCGTACTCTGGTTGGCAGCAGTGGTTAGACCACACGAAGTGCTTGCGCTTCATGTCGTTCAATTGGTCGTATGCTCGAGCTAGCCGAGCTCGTCAAGTAACCCGATTTGTCTTATGTATGTTCACCATGTTTGGACTCCTCTGTTCGAACCTAAGGTACCAAGCTTACCAGTGGAATCCCGTTAACCGTAGTACCTCGATCCACTAAGACTCATGAGCCGGACATGGTGGTATGGGACACCGTGGTCGAGCTATCGGCCTACGCTGGGGCCACGAGCCTCCCCATAGTGACCATTGACCACCCAGACTCGTGAGCCGAATACGGTGGTATGGTACACTGTATTTGAGCTGTCGGCCTACGTTGCTTTGATGGGTGATGGGGGAGTGGTGTAATGATTCCGTGTAACAACCCTGGCATCCCTGACCGTACCTGGCGTAGTGACCACGAGCATACTCTGAATCTGTGAAGAGGCGACGAGCCATCCCATAGTAGACAGAGTATAAACTAGGCCTGCATTGATAAGGTGATGGGGGAGTGGTGCAACGATTCCGTGTAACAGCCCTGACAGCCCTTGCAGCGACCTAGAACCGCATCATCATATGAGATTATCTAGGATTGACGACCCTAGAATGGATCATTGTTTGGGAATGATCTAAGGGAGGTACCTTAGTTTCCCAATACTACTGTATGAAAAGGACTAATAACAACTCGGTAATCATGCTCATCATCGCACTGCATGTGCCTGGAAGATGTGGAGCTCTGAGGGATGAACGCATGCCACGGATGTAAGATGGTGCCTATGAGGGAGCGTTGGTGAGGGGCATGCATCACGACTGCACTTCATACTTACATTAACAAGAGTACTTAGGATTGTTGATTGTACTACTTTATCATTACTGCTTGACTGATTTGATAACATGTTAACCTATGCTTTATTGTTCCACTGAGTTAGCTACTCACTCCCACGTTACGGGACGGTGTTCTGGACACCCACCAGACTCTGTCTTAGATGCAGGTACCGATGATACTCAGGAGGCTAAGCCTGATTATTATGATGATCAGGATGAGTTTTCCTTCATGCAGTTCGCTGGAGTCTTCGCGTAGGCTATCCAGATTTACGGGGCTACAGGGTTTATGATTATAGTTGTACCATTTTGACATTTTGATTCAGGAACAAATACATGTATATGGTGACTCAGTTGGTATTCATACTCTTGAGATCGAGATGGTTTTGTTTTATACACCTCTATATATATCTTTCAGTATTCAGCTTGCGTTTATACATGGATCTGGAGTATGAATTACTATTTTGGTATAATCTCACTCATGTTTATTGCACTAACACAGCCAACATTCAATCATCATTCTCTATGTTGCATAAGTGATGTCTTGGAACTCGAGAGTTGAGTGGCTACTCGACCCTCGAATTTCAGGGCGTTACAATGTGTGACCCACCTGCTGGATGGACTGGTGGGGATCCCCACACCAGCTATATAGCTGTGCATTGATGTCACCAAATTTCATGGGACCCACCTTGATTTATTTATTAAAATCCACACCGTCTAGATAATGCTGGATGGTGTTGTCCAATTTCGGGACGGTGCTGCATGGACTGACCATGATGTATGTATTTTATGTCCACCCAGTTCATCTGGTGGGCCCATTTGGGGGTGCAGGCCCACCTTGATGTATTTGTGGCCCATCTGTGAGGCCCACCTTGATTTATTTGTGGCCTATCCATTAAGGCCCATTGGTGCGGCCCATTGATGCGGCCCACTTGATGTATATGAGGCCCAATGAGATGTATTTTAGGCCCATATGTCATGGCCCAAATGTGATGTATATATGGCCAATGTGTCGAGGCCCATTGTGATGTATATACGGCTCATGAGTGAGGCACATAGTGATGTGTATTAGGTCCTTGTGTGAGGCCATTGGCCCATGATACATTTGGCTCTATGTGGGCCACTCCTTGGGAGCAATGTTGGTTAAATGGTCACATTGATGGGCGATGATGGTTAAATGTCCACATTGTGATCTTCCCTTAGGCTAATTCCGTTTGTTGAGGCCGATTGTGATTGTCGAGGCCGATTGTGATTGTTGAGGCCGATTCCGATTGTCGAGGCCGATTCCAATTGTCAATACTGATTCTGATTCTGATTATCGAGGCCAATTTTGATTGTCGAGGCCGATACCGATTCTGATTGTTGAGGCCGATTATCGAGGCTGATACCGATTGTCGATGCCGATTGTTAAGGTCGATTCTGATTCTGATTCCGATTATCGAGGCCGATTCCGATTGTCGATACCAATTCTGATTGTCGAGGCCGATTCTGATTGTCGAGGCCGATTATCTAGGCCGGTTCCGATTGTCGAGGCCGATTCTGATTCTGATTGTCGAGGTCAATTGTTGAGGTTGATTCCGATTCCGATAATCGAGGCCGATTCCAAATGTTGATTCTAATTCCGATTGTCGAGGCCGATTCCTATTCTGATTGTCGAGGCTGATTTTCATTGTCAATTCTGACTCCGATTGTTGAGGCCAATTCCGATTCCGATTGTCGAGGCCGATTCCGATTGTTGAGGCCGATTCCGATTGTCGAGGCTGATTGTTGAGGCCGATTTCGATTCCGATTGTCGAAGTCGATTATCGAGGCCGATTTTGATTGTCGAGGCTGATTGTTGAGGCCGATTGTTGAAGCCCATTCTGATTCTGATTGTCGAGGCCGATTGTTGAGGCCGATTCCGATTCTGATTGTCGAGGCCAATTTCGATTATTGATACCAATTCCGATTGTCAATTCCAATTCCGATTGTCAAGGCACAATGAGATGCATATGCGGCCCGTATTTGAGGGCCATTGTGATGTGCATTCGGCTCGTGTTTGAGGCCCAATGTGATGTATATGAGGCCTATGAGATTAGGCCCATTGTGATGCATTTGAGGGCCAGGCGATGAAGCCCGTTGTGATGTATGTTAGGCCCATGTGAATAGCCCATCTTGATGTGTACTAAGCTCTTGGGTGAGGCCCATGGTGTTGTATATTTGGCCCTTGTGTGAGGCCATGGGTCCACTGTATGTTAGGCTCTATATGGGTCATTCCTTGGGGGCAATGTTGGTTAAATGTCCACATTGTCAAGGTCGATTGTCGATGACCGTTACGGATACCGATTATGAATATGTGATAGCATAGCATCATGATATATGCCCATACACCTCATTTGCATGTTTGTTATGAGATATGATTGACCATTGCATATGCTATAGTGTTGGTTGTTACAAGACTCCCTGATAGGTGGAGATTGTCTCACATGAGCGTACGGTATGCACAGGATTAATGCATCTTGCATTGTGTACTGTGATTACTGTGCGCCCTAGCGACATCGGGGCCGTAACCTCCACAGGCATATCGTGGATGGCCAGATGGAACACTGGAAATCTGTTCTATATGGGGTGCTATAGATATCTCTGGGTGAAAGTCCATAAACCCTCCTGGCTCCAGAGGTTGCTCCAACATCTAGAGCAAGTGGATGCATGAGTGCATGAGGGCCGCATACCGTTAGGCCGCGTCTCCCACTGTGTCGTAGTCGGTTGGAAGGGGGTACGGCCTTACCTGCCCGAGGGGAGGGGGCAATGCTAGGCTGAGTCTGACCAGCTCGAGGAATGGGTACGCTATCGACGAGTCGGGCCTAATATTGGCAGACAGATAGTGATATCTCTTCCACTTACCCTGTTGCGCGTGATGAGGCGACAATTTGGTTTGGAGTGTAATAGACCCCGGTGATTTCACAGAGAGGAACCATACTGATATGTAGACTTATTGAGTAGAAGTTGCATACTCATGCACTCATTTCACTCACTATCCACTCAGGCTGGTGGTGCACAACTAATTGTTGTGTACCTTCGCATGGCCAGGATTTTGGTTGAACGCGCGACTAACCTGAGAGAAGGAGTTTACCACATTAAGTCTGACTATCCAAATTTAGGTATGGGACTGGTTTGTATAGAAGTCTCTTGTGATGGACCTCGTAGCCTACGATACTACGTACTATCATCCTGACTTCACACTCCAACTTGATCATTTCATTCACATCGCATATTGCATTGTGTCCTTGGCACATAATATTTGGCTTACTGTCTTCGCATTGCATAGCCGATCTACACTGCTTCCTCAGTATATGATATTGGTTATTATATTTTTGCATCGCATGACCTAGATAAAAGTGATGGTATTTATGGGCCTATCAACATGTTTTTGCATTATTCTGATATTGTATGATTTATGGGCCTGTCAGTATTTTTACTTACTCTAATTACTCTGATATTGCTTACTTGGTACTTATCTTGTGCACACACTTTCACCACTCACTAAGTTTGCTATAAGCTTATGCACGATAGATACGTCCTGGTGGCGTTAGGTTGCAGTAGTATTGAGCTTGGAGAGCATAGCGGACTTATGGAGCTTTGATTTTTGACATATGTATTTCACTTTCAGCACTGTATTCAACTGTTTATATTAGTGGTTATGTGATGATGATGTTGCCTTTATGATTTGGGTATACTTGTGGTTATGCTTATTATGAGATAAATGTACACTGAAAAAAAAAATCCTCCTTGTAGAATCTCAGGACTGGAATCTGGTGTATAGGCACAGGGAGCCGAGAATGGGGTACTACAGAGGCTGTCGGCACCGGATTCGGTGATCAGGGTTCTTATGAGTCCAATCTCCGAGTTTGGGGCATGATAGAAGTTGGTATCAGAGCATAATTGGGAATACCTGAAGATAACATCACATATTTGCCGATAGCTACCCTGCACTCTATGATTGTTGAGAACTTAGAATGATTAGATCCCTGAGTTCGAATAACTTACAGACCTTTTAATATAGTTCCCGACCGTTAAAATTATGAGGCTGTATAGTATCCCAGTTTCGATCGTTTCTGATCCGAGGTTCAGTAGGGGTCGCCATAGTGTTGATGATGCGTCTTGGGAGCGCGAGGTTGAGAATAGAGAACGTTATCTTTTATAGATTGATTGTCCCTTGACATACGTATATGACGATGCTACCTCTTCCCTTGCCTTGTCCTGCGTGATAGTAAATTTCGAGGATGAAATTTTTATTAGGAGAGGAGAGTTGTGAGACCCGTATCCTAGTCCGTACCATTTCGTAGGCTTCTGCGGTCCTCCCGATCGAATTCTGCAACTCGTGACCTGTAATCGGCAATTGCGCGTGACCCTGAGTTTATCCCATATTTCAGAGTTGGCTCGACCCAAGACTTCTACCAGTGCGACCTGGCCATCGCCGCGGTTCCAACGCCGTGTCTCACGCACCGAGGCGATACCCGAGCCAAGAGATGTGGGCCCGCATTTAATTCGAGGAAATGGCAAGCGTTTGCAATCCTTAGAGAATCTCTACAACATGTCTCATCAATCAAGCGCACATCATTCACCTCATGTCAAGTACAAGAGCAACTCCAAAGTCAACTCTCTCTCTTACACACCCTTACATGTCAAGTACACACATCACCCATCACTCACTCACCCATCCCTCTCTCTCTTTACATCCCATCCTCGCTCTCTCTCTCTCTCTCATTTCTTCATTTTCAAGCAAACCCCATGAAAATCCAACGTCCAAAGGAGAGGAGAAAGCTAGGTGTGGCCCACCTCCCTACCACACAATCCCACCACCCAAAGATCATCTCCACTGTTGAAATGTATCCCCAGAAGCTCTAGGATGTGTTGATGGAAGAAGAAGTCCAAGAAGATCCAAGGTGGATGATTTTTGATGATTTGATGGCCCACTTGTGGTGGGACCCATCTTGATGTATGCATTGTATAGGGAGGGCCATAGTGGTGGGGTCCCTCCCCTTCTCACATTTTTATCTCTCTCTCTCTCTCTCTCTCTCTCTCTCTCTCTCTCTCTCTCTCTCTCTCTCTCTCTCTCTCTCTCTCTCTCTCTCTCTCTCTTTCCCATTTTGTGGCCTACCTTGATGTTGATCCTCACCGTCCACTATGTGGGATGGTTGTGAAATGGTGGTAAAGACCGCACTAGTTGAAGAAGGAATATCCCAATATGTCCTAAAGGGGGGTGAATAGGACTTTTTAAAGTTTTATGATTTATTTAAAAATCCTACTTCACTAATCCTGTAATCATGCAGTTATCAGGATTACTCAAATGTAACTCTACTGGCTTCCAAGCCTAGTAGAGGGTCCAATCACAAACTATTTTCGAGATAAGCAATATGCAAGCTAGCATATGATGGATATGATTGTGTAGGTGTGTGTGGTGTGATCAAATGTTCAGATATGGAAGTATTAAAGCAAATCACACAATCATAAGAATAATAATCTCAAACACAGTCATTTTTATAGTAGTTCGACGATGAGTCTACTCTACTCCTAGTAACCGCACTCAACCCTTGAGTGTACCGAATTTCACTGAGGTTTCACAACGGTTCACCTCTAACCTAAGGTTTTAAATCAGGTTCACCTTCAACCTTTACAACCTACACTGAGGCTGACTGTTTTTGCTCTCATGAGCAAGGGTCAACACAACGCACCCACTTTTAGGCACACTGGCCAAGGATTTTCAACAAGACCCTATTGGAGGTTTCTACACGGTTGACCTCAAACCCTAAGGTTTTACACGGTTCACCTAAAACCCAGAGTTTTACTAGTTCACTCCTAACCAGATGTTTATGCTCTCCACAGAGCAAGGGTCCACACAACGCACCCACCACGTGCACTCCCACTAGAGGCCTCCTTGAGGACTTCAAGGGGTGAGAACCACTTAAGACCCAATCCTAGAAAGGAATGATCACAAGTGTCCTCTTGGACTCTGGATACTTACAAATAAGCTGATGAGTCCCGTTTAGCACAGTGCCGAAGATCTCCTCCTCCTTGTTGACGAAGAGTCTTCTGCTCCCTTGATCCGCAACATAAAATGATGTACCAATACTTGGCTTCGGGTTGGGTCAAGGTGAAGATGGAATCCTTCTCTCAAAATATTTTCCTATCAGGAAGATAGAGAGATTCTAATCTTATGCATTCAAGGCATCCCAGCTTAATGATTTGCCATTAAGGTAGTAGCTGGAGGATCCTTGAATGCGGAAGTTCATTCCCTAATCCACTATATGAATATCAATGATGAGGGTGGATTGGAGGATGAACTCCCTCGAGAGAATGGGCTTTGGATATAAGATATAAGTTGAAACACTCAAAAGCTCTCTCTACTTTCTCTCACAGCAACAAAAGACAAGTCCTCTATATATAGGCAAAGAGTTCCAACGGATATAAAACGGTCACATTTATAACAGAGTTCGATATCATCGAGCAGGTTCGATATCATCGAGCGTATACTCTCGATAGTATCGATGGTCTGCTCGATGACTCGTACTCAATGTCATACGCTTTTGAAACTCTTTGCCAATTGGTCGATGAATCGAAACTATTGTCGATGTCATCAGATTTCGAACTCCGATTCCATCGACACTTGAAAAATGAGAGAGACTTGACTTTGAAGTATTTTAGGTTTTCATGAATGATCGGGGAACCATCGAGATCATCGATATTTGAATGTCGATGATATCGAGATCAGAGTCGAGGCATTGATAAATCCAGTGGATTTGTCTTTAAGCTTGTTGGACAGTTTATGACCTTGTTGGATGCAAACAACCTGGTGCCGATATCATCGATATTCGAATATCGATTCTATCGAAGGGCCCCCGATCATAGTTAAAAACAACCTGAAATCTCTGCTGTAAGATATGCACGCCCACGATCGATATCATCGATGGACCTCCGATCTTATTGATATTTAATTTCAGATCATATAGGAAGATCATCGATATATCGAAAAAATTTAAGATTTTCATTAAAAACAGGGGCGCCGAAAATCTGCCCGTCGATCTTATCGAGCCACATTCGATGGACTCGAGATTTGAATATCGATGATATCGATAGGGGAATCGATATATCGATAAATCAGTCCAGATGAGTATTTAGTTGCTGGACATTTTTAGTTCTTATATCGATCATATCGATAAGTGTATCGATACATCGATAAATCCGTCCAGATGAATATTTAGTTGCTGGACACTTTTGGTCCTCACATTGATAATATCGTTAAGGTATCGAGGACATAGACAGAGCAGGTCGATCATATTGAGGGTGTTCCGATAAAATCGACAAGATGAGAAAAACCTAGAGATTTTCCTATTTTGAAAAAAGTTTTCTCACCTTAAAACCCTATGATTTCTAACTTGTTTTTAAGGGTTTTCTTCACCTGGTGTTTTGGGTCATGGGATGTGAGGCTTTAGTTTTACCTGTGATGAGTTTGAACACATCCGGTTGAGGCAGACGCTTGAATTGATCTTCTTATCAGGCTCTGTAGACACTCTGACTCAACATTCATGTAACTTAACAAACCAGGGCACTTTCAATCTCCCCCTTTGTCAATTACGTGACAAAATCCCTAAAACACCCTAGAATGTTCTAGACAAACACACCCTAAATTGTGTGTACATGCTTTTACATAATTTTACAATTTTCTAACCCATGTACACACCCAGTAGCTGCTCCCCCTTTCTTGTAAACTCCCCCTTGCTTGATGCAGTTGCTCCCCCTAACACCTACAACAACATAGATAGATACACAAGTTTCCATTCGAGGTGTTTGCAAATGTTCTCCCCCTTTTTGTCAGTCATTGACAAAGATATCTTAGGTGATATTGACTGAAGCTTGAAATACTTGAGAGAACCAATCAGGTAGAAGCAGAACATTGATGTATAAAAGTTAACTCAATTTAATCAAACATCAATTTCAAAATTCATGAATGCATATTAGATAAGATAGAGCAGTTGTATAGCAGTTAAAATATTCATCAAAGGTATCTCATGCATTCCAAATTAGAAACTAGATAAACCAGGGAGACTCAAGATATAATCATGGCATTAAAGATATGAATTCTATTCAGCCATATTCAAAATGAAAATCAAAATACCCAACTATTATACTGCCATAGACAGCAGTGACTCAACAGAAAAAAAATCCCAAAATATTCAACTATCCAACTATCAACACACATACTGCCACAGATAGCAGTAGATTAAAGTTTATCAGAACAAAGCATTTTCAGGCCAACCAATTGAGGAAACCATTGATTATCATCGTGCATTTCCAAGTATCTTCAATTTTATCGATGTTGGATATCAGTATCATTGATCTGACTTTGTTCAGATATTATCTAGATTGCCATAACTTTGCAACCCAACTGACATGGTTAATATAGAAAATTTTGACTTGTGGCTGTCATATATCCATGAATATCCCAATGTGCAGATTTACCTGTGTGGCTCATGTTCACTAAGATTTAGTGAGTGCAGACCCCAATGGATTTTTGTAGGTCACTAAACCGATTTGCATCAAGAGGTTTGGTGAGGATATCTGCGAGCTGCTTTTCTGTGGAAACATAATCCAATGTAAGAATCTTGTCATCAACAAGTTCTCGGATAAAGTGATGACGGACGTCAATGTGTTTAGTCCAAGAATGTTGAACAAGATTCTTTGAAATGTTGATTGCGCTTGTGTTATCACAGAAAAGACTCATTATGGGTTGTTCAATCCCGTAATCTAACAACATCCGTTTCATCCAAAGGAGTTATGCACAGCAACTACCAGCGGCAATGTATTCAGCCTCGGCAGTAAATAATGATATTGAATTTTGTTTCTTGCTCTGCCAGGAGACTAGGCAGTTTCCAACATAGAAACATCCTCCGCTAGTTGATTTTCGATCATCCAAATTTTCTGCCCAGTCGGCATCAGAGTACCCAGTGATGATCGTGGATGTTTCAAATAGATACCACAGATTGTAGGAGGTAGTTCTAGCTATGTATTTAATTATCATTTTAACAGCTGTTAGGTGAGATTCTTTAGGATCA
This sequence comes from Magnolia officinalis, assembly GCA_021015155.1. Taxonomy (NCBI): domain Eukaryota; kingdom Viridiplantae; phylum Streptophyta; class Magnoliopsida; order Magnoliales; family Magnoliaceae; genus Magnolia; species Magnolia officinalis. Next base: position 35,973,297 of record JAJHSJ010000009.1, read on the forward strand.
GCTTGATATCGAGCACATACTCCAACACTGAAGGATATGTCGGGATGACTAGCTGTGAGATATAGTAGACTTCCTATCATACTCCGGTAGAGATGTTGATCCACACTCTTGCCATTTGCATCTTTGAAGAGTTTGAGTGTGGTGCTCATGGGAGTGTGATAAGAGCATCCAAATTCAAGACTAAACCTTTTCACCAACTCGTTTGCATACTTGGTTTGACAGATAAAGATTCCATCATGTAGCTGCTTGACTTTCAATCCTAAGAAGAAGTTTAGTTCACCAACCATACTCATTTTAAATTCTGATTTCATGAGGTCGGCAAATTTGTATGCGATATCCTCACATGTTGAACCAAAGACTATATCGTCCACATAAATTTGTGCAATAAGCAGTGAGTCTTTTGTTCTTTGGGTAAACAGAGTCTTATCAACACTCCCTCTGCAGAATTCATGGTCCAAAAGAAATTTTGTCAATCGTTCATACCAAGCACGTGGTGCTTGTTTGAGACCATAGAGGGCTTTATTCAGATGATATATGTAGTGAGGATACTTGGAATCAGTAAATCCCTTTGGTTGTTCAACATAGACTTCTTCAGCAAGTTCTCCATTAAGAAAAGCACTCTTAACATCCATTTGAAATAGTTTAAATTTTAATGCACATGCAATGGACAGAAGAATTCTGATAGACTCAAGGCGAGCCACAAGAGCAAATGTTTCGTCAAAGTCAATCCCTTCTATCTGTGAGTACCCTTGAGCTACAAGCCTTGCTTTGTTTCGAATCACATTTCCTAATTCATCTGATTTATTCTTGAATACCCATTTGGTTCCAATGACATTTATATTGAGTGGTCTGGGAACCAATTGTCATACCTCATTTCTTTAAAATTGTTGAAGTTCTTCTTGCATAGCATTTATCCAGTGTTCTTCTTGAAGAGCTTCCACAATGTCCTTAGGCTCAATCTTTGAGGTAAAGCAGAAATGACTACAGATATTTTCTATCTGTCGTCGAGTTTTGACACCAGCATTAGGATCTCCAATGATTTGTTCTCGAGGATGATCTTTTATGATGGGAATATCAGATGATGGTTGAGGTTCACTGGGTGATAAAGTTTTGTTTTCAGATTTTTCCAGTATGCATGAATCTACATCATCTTCCAATTCATTCACAGGTGCATCTTCTTCATGAGGTTGATCATCGATTACCACATTGACTAATTCTTGAATAGTGAGAGTTCTTAGATTGTATACTCTGTACGTACGACTATTCATGGCATACCCCAAGAAGATTCCTTCATCACTTTTAGACTCAAATTTCCCAAGGTGATCTCTATCTCTCAAGATATAACATTTGCTACCAAACACTCGAAAATAATTCACACTCGGCAGTTTCCCATACCATAGTTCGTATGGAGTTTTATTCAGACCTGCTCTAAGATATACTCTATTTATGATGTAACAAGCAGTATTGACAGCTTCTGCCCAAAAACTTTTCATCATATCCTTCCCATGTAGCATAACTGACCCCATCTCCTGCAATACTCGATTTTTTCTTTTAACAACTCCATTTTGCTGTGGGGTTTTTGGAGCTGAGAATTCATGACGAATTTCTTTCTCATTATAGTATTTTTTGAATTTTTCATTTTCAAATTCCCCACCATGATCACTTCTGATGCGATTGATCCCGTATCCTTTTTCATTTTGGAGTCGCTTTGCCAGGATCACAAATTCCTCAAAGGCATCCGACTTTTCTCGAAGAAATGCGACCTAAGTGAATCTGGTGTAGTCATCTACTAACCAGGAAGTATCTTTTCTTGCCATGACTTTCCACTTTAGTTGGTCCAACTAGATCCATATGTAGCATATCCAAAGGTTTTGTTGTTGCTATGGAGGTTGTCTTTTTGTGTCCAACCTTTATCTATTTTCCTTTTAGACATTCTCTATAGACAACTTTTTCTTCTTTTCTAATCTTGGGAAGTCCCCTAACCAGATTCTTTGAACTGAGCTTTGCTAAATTTCGGTAGTGGACATGTCCCAACCTTTGGTGCCACAATTTGGATTCACTCTTTACAGCCATATTACATTTTGTGGCTACCACATTTTCACCTGTGCTTTCAATGACATAACAGTTATTATTAGTGCGTAGACCTTTTATGAGAGATTTTCCTTATGATCTAGAATTCTACACACATCTTTTGAGAAGGTGACAAGATGTTCTTTATCACAGATTTGGGAGATACTCAGGAGATTATGTTTTAGACCTTCTACACAGAGGACATGTTTAATTTTAGGAAGGCCTGGTACAGCTATTGTTCCTTGTCTAACAATTTTGGCTGAGCCACCATCACCAAATGTGACAGATCCTCCATCAAAGTTTAAGTACTCACAAAAGTGAGTTTGATCACCAGTCATGTGTCTGGACCATCTACTATCAAGATACCACTTTGAACTATTACCGACTTTCAGAGCAGTGTGAATTACAAGGTAATTGTTCTGGTTTGTCACACCCTCTTGAATTCTTTTGAACATGATTCCTTCTCCAGTCAAGATCACTCTCTAGGTGGTGAAGCCCTTAAAGAGAGACCCGCTCTGATACCAAATGAAATGGCGGTAAAGACCGCACTAGTTGAAGAAGGAATATCCCAATATGTCCTAGAGGGGGCTGAATAGGACTTTTTAAAGTTTATGATTTATTTAACAATCCTACTTCACTAATCCTATAATCATGCACTTATCAGGATTACTCAAATGTAACTCTACTGGCTTCCAAGCCTAGTAGAGGATCCAATCACAAACTATTTTCGAGATAAGCAGTACGCAAGCTAGCTTATGATGGATATGACTGTGTAGGTGTGTGTGGTGGGATCAAATGTTCAGATATGGAAGTATTAGAGCAAATCACACAATCATAAGAATAATAATCTCAAACACAATCATTTTTATAGTGGTTCGACGATGAGTCTACTCCACTCCCAGTAACCGGACTCAACCCTTGAGTGTACCGGATTTCACTAAGGAGATTTCACAATGGTTCACCTCTAACCTAAGGTTTTAAATCAGGTTCACCTTCAACATTTACAACCTACACTGAGGCTGACTGTTTTTGCTCTCACGAGCAAGGGTCAACACAACGCACCCACTTTTAGGCACACTGGCCAAGGATCTTCCATAAGACCCTACTGGAGGTTTCTACACGGCTGACCTCAAACCCTAAGGTTTTACACGGTTCACCTAAAACCCAGAGTTTTACTGGTTCACTCCAAACCAGATGTTTATGCTCTCCACAGAGCAAGGGTCCACACAATGCACCCACCACGTACACTCCTGCCGGAGGCCTCCTTGAGGACTTCAAGGGGTGAGAACCACTTAAGACCCAATCCTAGAAAGGAATGATCACAAGTGTCATCTTGGACTTTGGATACTTACAAATAAGCTGATGAGTCCCGTTTAGCACAGTGCCGAAGATCTCCTCCTCCTTATAGATGAATAGTCTTCTACTCCCTTGATCTGCAACACAAAATGATGTACCAATACTCAGCTTCGGGTTGGGTCAAGGTGAAGATCGAATCCTTCTCTCAAAATATTTTCCTATCAGGAAGATAGAGCGATTCCAATTATATGCATTCAAGGCATCCCAGCTTAAGGATTTGCCATTAAGGTAGTAGCTGGAGGATCCTTGAATGCGAAAGTTCATTCCCCAATCCACTCTATTGAACATCAATGATGAGGGTAGATTGGAGGATGAACTCCCTCGAGAGAAAGGGCTTTGGATATAAGATATAAGTTGAAACACTCAAAAGCTCTCTCTACTTTCTCTCACAGCAACAAAAGACAAGTCCTTTATATATAAGCAAAGAGTTCCAACGGATATAAAACGGTCACATTTATAACAGAGTTCGATATCATCGAGCAGGTTCGATATCATCGAGCGTATACTCTCGATAGCATCGATGGTCTACTCGATGACTTGGACTCAATGTCATACGCTTTTGAAACTCTTTGCCAATTGGTCGATGAATCGAAACTATTGTCGATGTCATCGGATTTCGAACTCCGATTCCATCGATGACAGGTTCAATCCATCGACACTTGAAAAATGGGAGAGACTTGACTTTGAAATATTTCAGGTTTTCATGAATGATCGGGGAACCATCGAGATCATCGGAATTTGAATGTCAATGATATCGAGATCAGAGTCGAGGCATCGATAAATCCAGCAGATTTTCCTTTAAGCTTGCTGGACAGTTTATGACCTTGTTCGATGCAATCGACCTGGTGCCGATATCATCGATATTTGAATATCGATTCTATCGAAGGGCCCCCGATCATAGTTAAAAATAACCTGAAATATCTGCTGTAAGATATGCGCGCCCACAATCAATATCATCAATGGATCTCCGATCTTATCGATATTTGATTTCAGATCATATCGGAAGATCATCGATATATCAAAGAAATTTGAGATTTTCATTAAAAAACAAGGGCACCGAAAATCTACCCGTCGAGCTTATCGAGCCACTTTCGATGGACTCGAGATTTGAATATCGATGATATCAATAGGGGAATCGATATATCGATAAATCAGTCCAAATGAGTATTTAGCTGCTGGACATTTTTAGTTCTTATATCGATCATATCGATAGGTGTATCGATACATCGATAAATCCGTCCAGATGAATATTTAGTTGTTGGACACTTTTGGTCCTCACATCGATAATATCGTTATGGTATCGAGGACATCGACAGAGCAGGTCGATCATATCGAGGGTGTTCCGATAAAATCGACAACACGAGAAAAACATAGAGATTTTCCTATTTTGAAAAAAGTTTTCTCACCTTAAAACCCTATAATTTCTAACTTATTTTTAAGGGTTTTCTTCACCTGGTATTTTGGGTCATGGGATGTGAGGCTTTAGTTTTACCTGTGACGAGCTTGCACACATCCGGTTGAGGCAGACGCTCGAATTGATTTTTCTATCAGGCTCTTTAGACAGTCTGACTCAACATTCACGTAACTTGACAAACCAGGGCACTTTCAGGTTGGACCCATGCAACCATGTAGCTGTTGTATTGCGTCAGCAACTGTGGGCCCCACTGATGTTTGTGTTCCACCCATGTCGTCTATCATGTGGACCCATTACATGTGTGGCATCCACACCGTCCATTGCCTGGACGGTGGGCCACTGGATGTATGTATTTATCCAGCCGTCCATCACTGGACGTTGGACCCCCCCTCTCTGTAATATATATATATATATATAGTATATATATATAATATATATATATATATATATATATATATATATATATATATATATATATATATATATATATAAATATAAATTATATTATGGTGGGCCCCACGTGGGACCCACCTGATTTGGATGCAAATTGGCTAGGGTACCTCACATCACACCAGCTACTTGGCTGATGGACTGACGTCACCAAGCCTTGTAGACCCCACATGAAGTATGTGCTATTTCAACCGTCCATGTCATGGACGTCCGCACGTGGCTCTCACCACGAGGTCTTTGTTATATCCTAATCGTCCATTCACTGGATGTGGCCCCACCATGGCAGCGTGAGGGGCCCACCTTAATTCAATGTAATGCATCCACACCATCCAGATCTTGGACGGTGGGAGTGGATTAGCTGATTTACCTCACACCTGCTGTATTGCAGCTGTACTTGCAGCAGCAACAAGTCCCGTGGGACCCAAGCCTTGATGTATATGTTCTATCCACACCGTCCATGTTGGGACGGTGGGATACACGTGCCTTATATCCACTATGTCCATTTGCGTGGGATGGTGGTATATCTCACCTGTTGTATATATAAATAATATTATATTATATATATAGTGGTATATCTTACCTGTTGTATATATATTATATTATATATTTATATATATATATATATATATATATATATATATATATATATATATATATATATATGTGGTGGGCCCCATGTGGGACCCACCTGCTAGATGGACTGGTTGGGATCCCCACACCAGCTATATAGTTGTGCATTGACGTCACCAAATTCCTGGGACCCACCTTAATTTATTTATTATAATCCACACCGTCCAGATTATGTTGGACGGTGTTGTCCAATGTCTAGAGGTGCTGCATGGACTGACCATGATGTATGTATTTTATGTCCACCCTGTTCATCTGGTGGGTCCATTTGGAGGTGCAGGCCCACCTTGATGTATTTGTGGCCTATCCATTAAGGCCCATTGGTGCGGCCCACTTGATGTATATGAGGCCCAATGCGATATATTTTCGGCCCATATGTCATGGCCCAAATGTGATGTATATATGGCCCATGTGTCGAGGCCCATTGTGATGTATATGTGGCCCATGAGTGAGGCTCATAGTGATGTGTATTAGGTCCTTATGTGAGGCCATGGGCCCACGATATGTTTGGCTTTATGTGGGCCACTCCTTGGGAGCAATGTTGGTTAAATGGCCACATTGATGGGCGATGACGGTTAAATGTCCACATTGTGATCTTCCATTAGACCGATTCTGTTTGTTGAGGCCGATTCTCATTGTCGAGGCAGATTGCGATTGTCGAGGCCGATTCTGATTGTAAAGGCCGATTCTGATTGTCGATACCGATTCTGATTGTTGAGGCCGATTCCGATTGTCGAGGCCAATTGTTGAGGCCGATTTTGATTCCGATTGTCGAGGCCGATTCCGATTCCGATTGTCAAGACCGATTCCGATTGTCGATACCGATTCCGATTGTTGAGGCCAATTATCGAGGCTGATTCCAATTGTTGAGGCCAATTCCGATTCTGATTTCGATTGTCGAGGTCGATTTCGATTGTCGAGGCCAATTTCGAGGCCGATTCCGATTGTCGAGGCCGATTTCGATTGCCGATTCTGATTACTATTGTCAAGGCCGATTGTTGAGGCCAATTACGATTCTGATTGTCGAGGCCGAATGTTGAGGCCGATTCCGATTCTGATTGTCGAGGCCGATACCGATTGTCGAGGCCGATTTTTTAGGCCAATTCTGATTGTCGATACCGATTCTGATTGTGGAGGACGATTTCAATTGTCGAGGCCGATTCCGATTGTTGAGGCCGATTCCAATTCTGATTGTCGAGGCCGATTCCGATTGTCGAGGCCGATATCGAGGCCAATTTCGATTGTCGAGGCCGATTGTTGAGGCCAATTCTGATTCTGCTTTTCAAGGCCGATTGTTGAGGCCGATTCTGATTCTGATTGTTGAGGCCGATTATCGAGACTGATTCCGATTGTCGATTCCGGCTCCGATTGTCGATTCCGATTCCGATTGTCGAGGCCCAATGAGATGCATATGCGGTCCATATTGGAGGCCCATTGTGATGTGCATTCAGCCCGTGTTTGAGGCCCAATGTGATGTATATGCGGCCTGTATTTGAGGCCTGTTGTGATGTGTATTTAGCCCGTGTTTAAGGCCCAATGTGATGTATATGAGGCCTATGTGATGAGTCCCATTGTGATGCATTTGAGGGCTAGGCGATGAAGCCCATTGTGATGTATGTTAGGCCCATGTGAATAGTCCATCGTGATGTGTATTAAGCTCTTGGATGGGGCCCATGGTGTTGTATATTTGGCCCTTGTGTGAGGTCATGGGTCCACTGTATGTTAGGCTCTATATGGGCATTCCTTGGGGGCATTGTTGGTTAAATGTCCATATTGTCGAGGTCGATTGTCGATGCCGGTAATGGATACCGATTATGAATATGTGACAACATAACATCATGATATATGCCCATACGCATCATCTGCTTGTTTGTTATGAGATATGATTGACCATTGCATATGTCATAGTGCCGGTTGTTATGAGACTCCCTGATAGGCCCTGATAGGCGGAGATTGTCTCACATGAGCGCAGGATTGATGCATGACTGGATTGTATGACTCATGCATCTTGCATTGTGTACTGTGATTACTGTACGCCCTACCAACATCGGGGCCATATCCTCCACAGGCATATCGTGGATGGCCAGATGGAACACCAGAAATTTGTTCTACATGGGGTGTTATAGATATCCCTAGTTGAAAGTCCCTAAACCCTCTTGGTTCTAGAGGTTGCTCCAACGTCTAGACCGAGTGGATGTATGATCACATGAGGGTCGCATACCATTAGGTCGCGTCTCCAACTGTGTCGTGATCTGTTGGAAGGGGGTACGGCCTACCTGCCCGAGAGGAGGGGGTAATGCTAGGCTGAGTCTGACCAAACGAGCTGGGCCCGATATTGGCAGGTGGATAATGAGGTCTCTTCCACTCACCTTATTGCGCGCAATGGGGCGGCAATCGGTTTGGAGTATAATAGACCCCGGTGATTTTCCAGAGAGGAACCATACTAATATGTGACTTATTGAGTAAGAGTTACATACTCATGCTTTCATTTCATTCACTATCCACTCTAGCTGGTGGTGCGCAACTAATTGTTGTGTACCTTCGCATGGCCAGGATTTCTGTTGGACGCGCGACTAACCTGAGATAAAGAGTTTACCACATTGAGTCTGACTATCCAAATTTAGGTATGAGATTGGTTTGGATAGAAGTCCCTTGTGATGGACCCCGTAGCCTGCGATATTACATACTATCATCCCGACTTCAAACTCCAGCTTGGTCATTTCATTCGCATCGCGTATTGCATTGCATCCTCGGCACATAGTATTTGGCTTACTGTCTTTGTATTACATAGCTGATCTACATTGCTTCTTCAGTATATGATATTGGTTATTATATTTTTGCATCGCATAGCCTGGATACGACTTATGGTATTTATGGGCCTATTAGCATGTTTTCACATTATTCTGATATTGTATGATTTATGGGCCTGTCAGTATTTTCGCTTACTCTGATTACTCTGATATTGCTTACTTGGCACTTACCTTGTGCACACACTTTCACCACCCACTAAGCTTTTTATAAGCTTATGCACGATAGATGTGTGCAGGTGGCGTTAGGTTGCAGTAGCATTGAGCTTGGAGCGTGCAGCGGACTTATATAGTTTTGATTTTTGACATATGTATTTCCCTTTCGGCACTGTATTCAACTGTTTATGTTAGTGGATATGTGATGATGATGTTGCCTTTACGATTTGGGTATACTTGTGGTTATGCTTATTACAAGATAAATATACACTGAAAAAAATCCTCCTTGTAGGATCGCAGGATCGGAATCTAGCGTATAGGCGCTGGGAGCCGAGAATGGGGTACTATGGAGGCTATCGGCACCAGATTTGGCGATCAGGGTTCTTGTGAGTCCTATCTCCGGGTTTGGGGAGTGACATTCCCCCTCTATCTGCCGTACAGAGCCAATTTCGTAATACTGACATCACGTTCCGAAGAGAAGAAGTTTGACATGAAGGCATCCTGCATTTACTCCCAAGTATGTATTGATCCCGGAGGCAGGCTGGAATACCATCTGAACGTTTTACTTGCCAGGGACGATCCAAACAATCGTAAGAAATACTGCGGTACTATAGAGAAATTCCCTATGCCGGTGATAAAATGCATCAAATGTTCCTCCGGTGATCCTTCTCCGTTAAACTTTTGAAAATCTGGGTGCATGAAGTTAACTGGGAACGGAACATCCTCTACTTCCCGTGGATATGACGTCCGATATCTAAACCAACCTACATTTTCGCGCTCCCTTTCTATTCTGATGGCTTCCTGCACGACTTGCCTCACTTCTTCTTGTGTTACTGTTCTTACTACAGGGACAGATCCGAGTGATCCTACTCCCTGTGGTTCATCTTCTCTGTGCTTCCATTGTACTGATTGATTGGGGCGAGACAGACCTTGGTGAGCTTACTAATAATGCTTTACGCTTTTGTTCTTTTGTCCATTTGACTCTCGGGGCTACCAAAGCTGGGAAGTCGCGCGACATTAACTGCGGAATTGTTCGCCCATGATATATCACAGGAGGGGCGAGTTCAGAGTTCTTCTTAGCAGCATTACGTGTTATTGGTCCTCTCACTCTTGGCGAAGGCAGATTCATTCTAGGGGTCCTCGTATTCCGTGCTCTCATCTTATGAGACATTACAATAGTCCAGCCTTTATCACCTTCCGATTCTCGAGGCGAAGTAGACAAAACTCCTATCGTTGCTCGAGCTAAGTCGTTTTGTTTGAAGGAGGCTGAACCCTACGTTTCAGACGCTTGTTCGGCACATATTCCACTACGAATCCAGTCGCGATGAAATAAAACTTTACTTTCTTCACAGAAATTGCCATTGGTCATAATTTGCAATTTGATTCCTTCAGTCATAAAATATAGAATTAAGTTGCAATTAGTATTTGAAGAATTAAATAATCTATCTTAGAGATGAAGGGGAGGACGTTCCCACTGAGAGTCGTCATTTTGGCATCGAAAGACGCCAAACTACAACGAAAGTTCTATAATACTCTCAATGTTAATATCAAATAAGATAAATAGTCCCTAGCGGAGTCGTCATTTGTTTTGAACAAGAAACAAATGCATTTGATTTGGGGAATTATCTTATTAGAACATAACAAAGAAAAAATATACAAAACAATCATTGTATTAATAATACTGAGTTCATTACATCCTCTAATATCTCTTGATTCTAAGATAAATTATTTGAAATACATAAATAGACAAAGTTCAAATGTCGAATCTCGAATTCGACAGCATTTTGACATCTGCTTTGATCATCTCTCTAGGAGGAATGGTTGTGTAGGTTTGATCATCTGATCCGAGCTTGTCCCTTATGCATAAGGAGAACTTAGAGCGATGGGGATCGAACTTGATGATTTCAGCAGCACCTCGACCCCTTTCACTATTGGCCATGCCCTAGATTGGTTGCGCGACCCATGCAACTGATGACAACACTTCCACTCTTACCTTCAGTCTTCCTTCAGAGATCTGCTCCTCTTCTAAAACTCTTCTTCTTCTAATGAGAGGGGGAGTGGGGTATTTATAGGCCTTCACACGTGCGAACCCTCGATCTTTGTGTTATGGGACCCACTTTACATCAGATCTGTCCATCTAGAATAAACTCTCTAATATTGGTTGCGCGACCTACGCAATGGAGAGGATTGATTGCGTCGTCCGCACAACAGAAAGACTAGTTGCGCCATCCGCTCAACTCCTTACTTATTGCGCAACCCGTGCAACTTAGTCATCTGTTGCGCGATCCGCGCAACAACTGAATATAGTACTTTTCTTTCTTCCTTTCTCACTTCTTCAATTCCCTTTTGATCTTCTTTCATTCCAATCTTTCTTCATATTTTTTATGCTTCAATAATCTCTCATTCTAAATCATAAAGATTCGTTGCACTCTATGTATTTCAAATATCCGAAATATCAATAGCTGAGTGGCATTTTTGTCATATCAACTAGTGTAAAATAGTTGACTCCTAACAGAAGCATTCCTCCATTTTGTAGACACCCCATTTTTTTTAACAAAGTTATATCTCACCTATCGACTTCAATTTGGCCTAATCAAAGCATATGAACAACTAAAATCACACCATGAACACTACTGACAGACCAGATCGGGCCACACCCATCTAATAGCCCAGAACCAACCATTCGATATCTCTCTTCCTGCCATTTTTTCCTACGTGTGGAGGTCCCCTTATATAGACATATAGGGGATATCTGATGGCGGTAAAGAGGCAGGTTTGATTTTTTTTTGAACCAACATGTTCGTATTGCCAGCTAAGCCTAGAGTTGGGATAAACAAAAAAAACTAAAGCAAAGTGAGTGAGACAATGCGATTTTGATTGGTCTAGTGCATCAGAGCCTAAAATCGGCAGTAGGAAGGGAGGTTTTAACTAAAATTGTCCAGACGGTGGCTGGTTTTGATCAAAACTAAACCCTTTTATAGTCTATTTTAATCAAAACCAGCTATTTTATGGCTTGTTTCGATTAGAACCGGTAATCACTACAACAAAAAAGGCCTTTGCTGGCGGTCAAAAGCACCGGTAAGGCCAAAAAAAGCGTCGGCAAAGGGGTGTGTCGGTAACTGCTTTACCGACGCTAATCAACTTTTCGCGGTGCTTTTTCGATCGCTGTCTCTGGTAACTTTTTACCGGCACTTATCCTGTTTTTTACCGGCGCATTCTGCTGGTCGCAGGTAATAGTTGGAAATGTGCCGGTATAAATCGAAAAAGCGTTGGCAAAAGTTTGTCTAAGCGCCAGTAAAAGTATTTCAAAGAACGGTTTTTAGCGATGGAAAAATGCCGATAATAATTTATGTAAGTGCTGATAAAGGTCTTCTGAAGGTCAACAAATTTTGACAGGCTCGGGTTCAAAGCCATGCAATCCGTGGTGTAGACCAGTAATTTTTATTTTTAAAAAATTCAATTGAAACCAGTATTTTTTTTTTAATATTTGAAACCTAAAAAATGTTGTTTCTGTATTCTCAAAAGCATCTCATTCTCTAAGGCACGGACTTGATCCAATATGTAAACAACTATATAGGTGTGGATCACCACCCAATCTACTTCCATTACAGATGTGATATATTTGTACCCTCAACACAAACCTCCAAATTACACTGGATTTGGCTAGCAAAATGACTAACAAAAATGCTAGCCGTTCAAATTCAACAGGCACACTCGTACCAATCGGAGCCATCCAATCACTACTAAAAAATAGGGCAACGCCAACTGCTAAAAATTGTCGGCAATGGCTTTTAGACGTCGGACAGTCCGTCAGGAAACGGGGCGTGGGAGTTGCTCGCTGACAGTGTTTTCGATGGCTAAAACCGTCAGCATTTCTCGACAGATAATTCCAACGGTCAAAGTCGTCGGCGTTTCTCATTAATTTAAAAAATAAAAAATTAAAAAAATTAAAAAAAATTGAAAATGAATTGCATAATCAATGCACACATCCAAAACTAGCTTAATATCCATTTCAAAAACATATTCTCTGAAGCCCCAAACCAACCAACCTATTTAAAAAGGTAAGTCTACACGAAAGAAAAAGAAATCAAAATAAAATCGACCATTCCAATCCCAAACATATAAAATTTGTATTTCCATTAAAAATTAATTGTATATATGACATCTAACTCCATATAAAATCAATCTTAAGAAGAACATTGATACAATAAATAAATCTATGCTAAATGTCATTGTGTTTGGTTAAATTGCAGCAATCAGTTCCTCAAAACTGTGAAATTCCTCCAAACATGGATGTAAAAAAATCAGCTCCAATGTCATTAATAACTGAGAAGGTGCTTGTAATTGGAACTAAACACAGCCCGCGGCTTCGAAGATCTTGTTTCGGTCCATTTGAGCCATTCGATTTATCGGAATTCTGCATAGCACACTATAAATCTTTAACTTCTTGAGATAAATCATAACAAGTATTTCAAAGATCATAACAATGACCAACAGATTGATGAAGATCTTCACCGTAACCAGGCCACATGCCATGAACAAATTGGATGAAAAAAAAAAAGGGTTGGTCTACTCATTAGGTGGGCCACACATGAACAAAAAAAAAATGGATGGTTAGAAGAAAACAACCAAGTCCATATTCAATGTAAATGTGTGGCCCATCCAATGAGTTTTACATGACATGCAGACTATGGAAAATGTAAGATACATCCCACATGGTGTAAAATGATTTCCCATCAGGATAATGAAAAGTTATTTGATATTAGCACATTATAGCAGTATTGAATCAGTAATATTAAATTACCTATAGTTTGTGTGAGCCCCAGCTCCATTCGTCTCCCTAGTGAGAAGAAACATTCCATAGACAATTGTTAAAATATAAGAACACAATCAACGAAGAAATAAGAAATAATGAGTATCATATAACGTTTTTCACAGGACAACTTAAGAAAGAGAAATCAGAGAACATGAAGGGAAGCATGGAGCAGAAAACATGAGTCTACCTGAATAGGCTTGGAGTTGAAGGAGACAACAACACCAGCAATCTCTGTAATCCTCTGTTTATAGAAGACCAAGCATTATTAAGGAAAACCAACTTGCATTTACAAGTAGGCAAGCCAACTTCTCTGGGAAATGTGACAACTATGCCAGTAGAGCCCATGACCCACCTAACAGTGCTTGACGCAAGCATCATAATATTGGCATCCTTCTCCTACATAAACAACAGAACATTCCAAATTAAAGGGTAAACAATCAATCCAGGCAGAGAGGAAGAGTTTTGGTGTAGTTCATTACCTGTTTCATTTCATCATGCCGCTTGCATAGTTTATCTTCTCGCTTCTTCCTATTGGAATCTTGACCAAGTATTTTCCTGATTGCCTCAGCCTGTAAAAGATTTAGAACATAAGTCTCGTTTCACCCTTTAACAAGGAAAATGAAAAGAAGGAACAATTCAAAATAGAGAATAATATTCAAACCTCAAATTCCTTAACTGCCTTTTTAACTTGCATTCTCTGTCTTTGAGTAGCCTCAGCTGTAAGACCCGTAACCTCGCGAGACCTTCCATACACTTCTAATTAAACAACAACATCTTCCCGGCGAACTAGATCGACGAGTTTTGATCGTTTCCATATTTTTGTACCGTGATACCCCGAGATTTGTACCCTAGCGACCGCGCGGGTGTTACCATTCCAACGCCGCGTAGCACGCCCCATTTCAACCCTTGGATTAGAAGTTACAATTTTGACACAATCCGATATAAGCCACACAATGCACGCGGGCACACTTGCACAAATCCTCATGTTGTCCAATCAATCAATCTATCAATCCATCAATCCATCAATCCATCAACTCATCCATCACTCATGTCACTCTCTCCCCACTAGTCAAACAAACCCATGCCATTCTCATACATCCATACCCCTACCTATGCTAGCCATCATTCTCTTATTAATTTTCTTCTCATTTTACCCCTCCATCTTCCCTTTATTCCCTCTCTATCCTAAAATCTCTACCACGATAACTCCCTAACTCCCTCTCATTTTTACCATTTCCTTAATAAGAGTAGAGAGGGATTAAGAGAGAGCGAGAAAGATTAGAAAGATCAGGGAGAAATTAATAGAGAAAGAGAGAAAAAAAATAAAGATTAAGAAGAGATTAAGAGAAAACAAAGAGAGCTTATGAGAGTATTAGGAAAAATTAAGAGAGTAAGGTAAGAGAATAAAGAAAAGTGAGATTTAAGAAGATTAGGGGTGAAGGGGAGTTTGGTGGGCCATCCGATCGCCGATCCGAGACAATCCAACCATCCATCCTTCTAAGTGAGTGCATGAGAGGGTCAAAACTCTCTCATTCTTTGTAATTTCTCTATTTTGGTGGGCCTATAAGGGTGGGACCCACCTTAATCATGTATTGAGTATGTGGTGGACCCCATAGTGGCGGGGGGGCCACCCCGATGGCTGGATCTATTTTCCTTCCTTTCCCTTTCTTTTCTTATTTTCATGGTGATTTGGGACCCACAAATGGGCCACTCTATTGGAGAGCGTGTCCCACACGCAATCATAGCGTGGACCACCTTGTGTGGCCCACCGTGATGTTTAATTTCTATTTAAATCACTTGATTGTGTAAACACACTTGGATGGTGAAAATACACCAAAAATAGATGTGATCCAAAGCTTCTTGGCCCCACCATGAGTTGGATAATAGAGTGGATTTCCTAGGTGGGCCCCACCTCACCCTTAAAACACGAGTGAGAGGGGTAGTGGCACCATAGTGGCTGGACACAAAATGTCCAGAGACATGTCTCTATCACAATTACCTTCCAAAGCCACTATGTGGACTTCACTCGTGGGGCCCATCAGGATATGATATATATATATATATATTATATATATATATATATATATATATATATATATATATATATATATATATATATATATATATATATATCATCCACCACCGTCCATCCAATTTCCTTCTCATTTTAGGTATTGAGCTCAAAAATGAAGCTAATCCAAATCCCAGGTGGGCTATACCACAAATGCTAAGGGGTTGGGTTACCCACGTCATTTCTTACTTTTTGCATGGGAGGTTTGGAGTGAATTTTTACTCGTGGGACCCATATTGATGTATTTATTAGATCCACACCATCCATCAATCTTCTGGCTCATTTTAGCCATGGAGCCCAAAAATCTACTTGTAAGGCCCGTATCCTAGACGGTACCGTTCCGTATGCTTTTGCGGTCCTCCCGGTCGAATTTCGGCGACCCTCGACCTGTATCCGATGTTTGCACGCTATCCTAAGCTGAGTCCTGCATATCAGAGTTGACTCGACTTGAAACTTGTACCCTAGCGACCGCGTCGTCGCCGTGGTTCCAACGCCGAGATCCTATACCCTAGCGACCGCGTTCATTCCGAAGAAACACCACGCGTTGCGAATTTTGGGAGAATTTCTACGACCCGTCACATCAATCAATCAAGTACACATCATTTCACAAGTTAAGTACATCACCCATCCCTCTTTTAAAACTGTTTGATTATTTCTGTATTTTGTACCAACTTTGGGCCTCTGTAGTGAACCCCACGCACAAGATATGAGTAGGCCACCACTTGGAACCTTTAAGCTATACCAATGAATGGAGAAATTATATTTTACTTGAGCTAAATCTGTAAGACTTGTACCCTAGACCTTACCGTTCCGTAGGCTCCCTCGATCATCCCGGTCGAATTCCGACAACCCGCGACTTGAAACTTGTACCCTAGCGACTCGAAACCTGTACCCTAGACCTTACCGTTCCGTAGGCTCCCTAAGTCGCATCCCGAAGATCTGAGTCGGCTCGACTCGAAACTTGTACCCTAGCGACCGCGCCGTCGCCGCGTCTCGCGTGCCGATGCAATACCCTCACCAAGAGTTGTGGGCCCATGTTTATTTCAAGGAGAATGTCGCGTGTTGCTAATTTCAAGAGAATCTCTACAACCCATCACATCAATCAATCAATCACAAGTCAAGTACACAACCCATCCCTCTCTTACCAACAAAGCATGGCTCCCATCTCTCTCCCATTCCCAAAGTCAACTCTCTCTCTCTCTCTCTCTCTCTCTCTCTCTCTCTCTCTCTCTCTCTCTCTCTCTCTCTCTCCGCCATCTCTTTCTTACAACACCATCCCTCTCTCCCATACATTACTCCATCCCATCCAATTCTCCACCAAATCCCAAGCTTCCATGAGAGAAAATCCTAAGGAGAGAAAATAGCCAAGAGAGGACTCGTCTTCCTACCCCCTCATCTCACCATCCAACCCTTCAATTCTCATCTTCCACTATTAAAGAAGAAGCCAAGGGGCTAAGGAAGCCAAAGGACCAAGAAGATTAGCAATCGGTGAGTGTTGATAGGATTAGGTTTGTATTTTGATGATGGGCCAAGTGGGGCCTACTGATCGATGGTATGGATCTCACTTTGGACCCTAGGTGTGGCCGATGGCCCACCATGACTCATATGTTCATTCCATGATGGGGCTATTCTCCATGGACCCCATCATGATGTTTATTTTTCCTAGTATGTAAGGGTCATCTAGACCTTGCATTTTGGTGGAGAAGGGATCTCCACCGTTGATTTTGATTGGTGGGCCCACATGTAATGGGACCCACTTGATATATCTTATAATGAATGGAAGGGAGGGCCCATAGTGCCGAGGTTCCTCCCATCACACGCGACTCTCTCTCTCTCTCTCTCTCTCTCTCTCTCTCTCTCTCTCTCTCTCTCTCTCTTTCTCCCCTTATGATGGAGTGGGCCCCACCAATATATGTGTTATATCTACTCCGTCCATCTGACGGTGTGGCCCACCGTACTGCATGTGATGATCCACACCGCCCACTGTTGGGACAGTGGGAATCCCACCTAGACGTTGGATAGTTTTACAAAAAATATATATAATAAAAAAATAATATATATATAAATAATATGTATTGGAGGTGGGCCCCACATGAGACCCACCCATTTGGAAACGGATTGGCTGGTGTACCTCACACCAGCAAATAGTTGATGTAAAGACGTTAGCAAGTGGGTCTGATCTTTGGGGGGGTCTGAAATCCAGACCGTCCATCTGGACGGTGGGCCAGCGGGCCACACTAGATCCAGATGTCCGCCCATTTTTGTTAGTGGACCACACGTGTGGACCCCACCATGAGAGGTGTTATATCCCACCACCCATCATCTGGACGGTGGGCCGGTGACCCTGTCAGCTATATAGGTGCACGTCAACAAGTTTTGTGGGCACCATGATGTATTTCACCATCCACACCATCCATCTGAACGGTGGGCCAACCACACCTATCAGCAGCACATGTCAGCAATCTGTGGGGCCCGCTGATGTAGGAGTTATATCCAAACCGTTCATCCAAACGATGAGCTTGTCTTAAGGCTTGAGACTAAAAATAAGGCAGATCTGCCTATCAGGTGGACCACACTGCAAATACCAGTGGGGGTTGAACGGCTACCATTAAGATCCTTTTTTTGGTATCACAGAAGTTCTGGATCAATGTGAAATTTGTTCTTCCTCTTAATTCAGGTCATTATGACCTTATGAACCGATCGGATGCAAAATAAACGTTATGGTAAGCCCTTGGAAATTTTAAGGGTGGAAATCATTATCTCCACTGTTATTTGTGGTATGGTCCAAATGATCTTCCGATGTGATTCATTTTTGGGTAATGTTCTAAAATGATCTATTAGATAGATGAATGGTATAGATGGTGCGGGCCATGTGATGTGGCCCACCTTGATGTATTTATGGCCCATCCATGGGGCCCACCTTGATGTATATATGGCCCATCCATTGGGCCCACCTTGATGTATTTGTGGCCCATCCATGAGGCCCACACTGACGTATTTGTGGCCCATCCATTAAGGCCCACCTTGATGTAATGCAAATTGGGCCCGTATGAGAGGCCCATTGTGATGTATTCAGGGCCCATGTATTGTGGCCCATTTGATGCATATGAGGCCCATGTATTATAGCCCATTTGATGTATATGAGGCCCATATGATGAGGCCTAATGTGATGCATATGTGGCCCATAAGTGAGGCCCATGGCGATGTATATTAGGCCCTTGTGTGTGAGGTCATGAGTCCACTATACATGTGGCTCTATGTGGGCCACTCCTTGGGAGCAATGTTGGTTAAATGTCCACATTGATGGGCAATGATGGTTAAATGTCCACATTGTGACCTTCCTTTAGGCCTTGATAGGCCCATTCTCATCATTCTCTTAGTGGGTTAACCCAAATTATTGGGCCCCATTGATGTGGCATGGTTCATCCTTGCTGTAGACACCGTGCTACCGGAATTGATATATCCACGGCCGAGGGTCGATCTTCATATTATGGTTTAGATTGGTTGTTCGTCTATGGACCCCGCCTTGCATGTAGGCCGATTATCGATGCCATTTATCGACACTGATTACGAGTATGCATAGCATATCATCATGATACATGCCCATACACATCACCTGTATGCTTGATATGAGATGAGGTTGACCATTGCATATGTCATTGGGCAGGTTGTTATGTGGCTCCTTGATAGGCGAAGATTGCCTCACATGAGCGCGCGGTACGCGCAGGATTGCTGCATGATTGATAGTGTGATTCATACACCTCACATTTGTGTGACATGATTACTTTACACCCTAGAGACATTAGAGTTGTGGCCTCCATAGGCATATCGTGGACGGCAGGATTAGATACCGAAAATATTTGATTCTAGCATCGGGGGGCCATAGATGTCCTTAGGTGAAAATTCCTAAACCCGATGGTACCAGAGGATGACTCCAACGTCGAGACCGAGTAGATACATGAGCGCACGAAGGCTGTATACCAGTAGGCCACATCTCCCACTGTGTCGTGGTCGGTTGGAAAGGGGTGTGACCTTACCCGCCTGAGTGAGGGGGCAATATTTAAGTTGAGTTTGACAAGCAAGAGGAATGGGTCCGCTATCGACGAGCCGGGCCCAATATTAGCAGGCAGATAATGAGGACTCTTTCACTTACCCAGTTGTGTGCTCAGATAGGGGCGGTAAGCTGCGTCTAGACTCCGGTGATTTTCCAGCATGAGAATTGTACTGATATTTGATGCTCTAGTGATAAGCTGCATTGATATATGGGTCAGGATGAGGACTAATATGCTTGAGCTGCATCTTGCATCACATGGCCTTGATATGGCTGACAACATTCACGCCTTACATCGCATGGCCTTGATATGGCCGATAACATTCATGCCTTGTATCGCATAGCCTTGGTATAGCTGATGGCATTCATGGACTTACTACCATTTTCCATTACTCTGATATTGCATACTTGCATTTCTACCGTGCGTACACACTTCCACCACCCTCTAAGCTTTCTATAAGCTTATGCACAATTGATGCGTGCAGGTGTCGCTAGGATGCCGCAGCGGCATTGAGATTGGACTGTGCAACGGACTTCTGGAGCTTCCGATTTTGTTATTGTATTTTCCTTTATACGAATTGTACCTGAAAGTTTTTTATCATAGTGAATTTTGTGATGTTATTGTTCATGGGTTATGCTTATGGTTATGCTTGTTACGGAATAAATTCATGTTTAAAAATCCTCCTTATAGGCTCCCAGGATCGGAACTTGGTATATGGGCGTCGGGAGCCGATAATGGGGTACTACGGAGGCTGTCGGCGCCAGATTCGACGATCGAAAATTTTGTGAGCCCGGTTTAAGAGTTTAGAGCGTGACAAAATCAGACCCTACAAGATCAGGGAGTGGATCCCAAAATGGTACAAGGCACAGTTGTGCAGAAAATTAACATACCTATATTTGGCCCCATACCAAATATTATGTTTGCACAACCAGTTGGTCCCAGCTTATACTTTTTGAAGTACATATATATTACTACCAAGGGCACCTAACATCACAATGAAAGGTGGTCCCTTGTCATCATGGGACATACTTAAAATCGGGCCAAAACTATTTCTGCACTATGTTTCCTACACATTTCCTCCAAGTACCCATGTTTGGGACATCACCGTAAACTGTATACACCCAAACACTGAGGCTTGCCTTATACCTTTTAAAGCCCATACATAGAGCTACTGGATGGATCCTTCCTTTCACTAGATGTGGGTCCCACATGATCATAAATCTGAATGAAGATGGCAGAAACCAACATTGCACCAAAAATCTGTTTGACATAAAATTTATGTGGGGCTACGTCGGTGGGGTCCACCACCTTCCCAAAGCATTTAATGCAGCATCTAAACTCTGAAAAATAACTCCCAGGTGGCAGTGTTGGGCTCAAAACCTTAAGTGGGCCATCTAGTATGGGATATCTTGTATGGGCCTTACCTTTCATGTAATGAGGTCCACCTAACATGTTTTAAAAATGGGTGTTATATAACTTGTAAAATATTTAGTCAAGAGATCTTGTTGTCCAAATGTTCTCTTAAGATATAGGTGACCTTGAGCCCATCTAAATTATGCAACCATAAGGCCCAAGCGGAACCAACACTAAGAGAAATCTTTGGGGAGTGAGAAGCCCATAATGGTAACCTTCCTTGAGCCCGTTGGGTAGGCCCATTGCCTACTAGGCAGCGTGCCTTACACACTACCTCTAGTCAAGTGGACCATGCTTAGCGAGGCCTATTTCAGAATGCATGAACTAGATAATTGGACTTTTTCTTGGTTTGTTGTGTATGTGGCTAGTGGGCCCAATATGATATATTGCATGAAAGGTGTTAGCATATTGTCCTTTATGTTTGGGATTGTGCATTATTTCTAGTTGATGGTGGAATGTGTGGGGCCCACTTAATTGTGAAATTAGATCCGCACCATTGAAAGCCTTGTAGTTGAATGTTTATGCCTTTTAGTTGGCCTATTGGTACACCAAGTGGGACTCACACTCGATCTATACGACCTCATGCCTCGCGTGTAGTCCAAGGTCAATGTGGAACTCACACTAGGTGAGACGCACCCACTGATTGTTGAGATGATGATACAGGTGTGGTAACATGATAATGATGATGGTGAGTTGTTGGTTGAAATGATAGATATGTTTTAATGGATGGTGAATTATGGCATATGCATTGATGATGGATGAGTAATTATTTGTGGTACTTGTGACATTTCTTATGTTAATCATGAAGTGAAAATGATCCTCATGGTAACGATGATAATATTATGTATATATATGCATGATGACAAAACATGCTAGTTGACCACCATGCTTGATATCCAAGTGATAACAATGCACGTATTAATTGTCATGATGATAACATGGATAAGATAACCATGTTTTACTTGATGCATGAATGATGATAAATAAATGATGTTGGTGAACGTAAGGATAACCTCATGCATGACAAACAACTAATACCTAGGGCATGTATGATAGTGATGGATGATTGCCATGATATTAATGATGCATGTGAATCCTTATATGTTGTGTACTCCTTGTACATGCTTGCATGATGTAGGTTGTGACGATGAATTTGATGTTGAATGATGCTTATGTATGTACATGTTATATGTGAGCCATAGTGGTTATTTGTTAAGTATTCACAAGAGGTATAGGGCCTCAGTGTGCTATTGAAGACATTTAAATGTATGGACCTTTGCGTCACATTGTCTATACTTGTGTTGGGCCTAGTGCCTTGGGCTAGTGAAAGCCTACTTGCCCATCGAACTTGGAATGTAAGCTGGTTACAAGTAACTGTTAGATGAGAGGCCAAGTGAGCCTACTTCCATGGTCAAGGGAATGATGTTTTGATTATTGTTAGCTTGCTGGCTATTCGGCCAATTGGCACTATTGTTAAGTGAAGCCCATGAGAGCATGAGATGATTATGGTATGTGATGTGTTATGATATGTAGATGATGTGTGATGTGTAGCTCAAACACAATGTTTATGGCACTTGTTATGTAGCCAATATGTGTGGACAAGGCATGCATCGTGTAGCTTATTGATGTTTTATTTAACCAACCTGATTTAAATGATTTTAAACTCACAAGTATATGAATCAGGTGTAGATATGGTACGTATTACGAGATCGTTCCCACAAGGACTGGTTGTCACAATTCGAATTTTATTATTCCTCTTAACTAATCCAACCAATAGTGTAGCTAGTTATTAAGTAAAATAACAAAAATCTATAATAAAAAAAATAGCTGAGAACAAGGAGGGAAATTCAATTAAGGAGAATACTAGGACTTTTGAATCCACCCCTAATTATCATAACCCTTGTTTTACCTTTTGATTCACCTTAATTCCGATTGATATAAATTTACTAAATAAAGCACACTATGTCCTTGGTTGGGCACACAGAATGTATAATCCCTTAAAGCATAAGGATCACATCTTTCCATCCATGGTCAGGCATGAATAGATGTAAATTCCTATCTCTTTCTCTATAGGAAAACCTGTTCATGGTCAGACACAAGCACCTAGAATAAGATTTCAAACAACATCCACATCTAGACTTTGGTTAAGCTCATAGAATGGAGAAGTACGGAGTTTTCATTTAAACACACTAGAGAAAGAAATAAATCAATCAATTCAAATGAAATCAACACATAATAAGAGTCAT
Source organism: Magnolia officinalis (assembly GCA_021015155.1). Classification (NCBI taxonomy): domain Eukaryota; kingdom Viridiplantae; phylum Streptophyta; class Magnoliopsida; order Magnoliales; family Magnoliaceae; genus Magnolia; species Magnolia officinalis. Next base: position 35,996,775 of record JAJHSJ010000009.1, read on the forward strand.
TCAAATTAGGGGCTTCATCTCAGCCCTAGCTAAGAAATTAGCCTAGCATAAACATGATTAAGCTAAAAAACATAAACAAAAGGAAGGGAAAATAAAATCTATTAAGAAAGCTTCCAGCTCCACATTCCAGCCTCCCCTCCCTAGATCTCTTTCTTTCTTTCTTATAGGCAGCCGAGAGTCGCTCGGCTGGGCGTGTGGAAGGGAGAGACTCTCCGCAACAGTAGGCGGTGCAGGACTTCTTCACGCAGCAAAACGCAACCAGTCTACGTTTTGAATAGAATTTTCGGCTACAGGGGCTCCCAGTGCAAGATCTGATCCATTCAACCTTCATAGCTCTGGTCGGTTGGCCCAGGGGAAGATTTTGAATGGCCAGGATCGTCAGACCGATCCTGGCCACGTCTGCAAAACGGTCCGCAGAATCTGGGTCTTCGGACACGCTGTAACAGACCATGTGTAACAGAGCTTACGTTGATTGATTGATGGGGTCCATGATTGAGGTCGGTTGGGAAATCTACACCGTTCATTGCAACCCTCTCGAAAAACCAGTTGGAAATGTCATTGCACAACGGGTTTTCCATTCAGTCGTCCATCCTGCGATGGGTTACAATCCGTCTGTGTGTGCATGCATTGATTCGAAAAAACCTCATGTGTACGGTCGGTTTTCCCTTCTTGAACGAATGGACGGTTCAGATCAGCAAGATGGGTGATGATGGTGGCCCACCTGACGTCGACCGCAACTCTCTGTTGTTGTTTTTACGCCGCAGAAAATGGAAATTTCCATTTTAATGAAAGAAGTCGGGTAAGCACCTGCTGACCGACTTGGTCCGTTCGGTGCACAGCGAGTGCACGGCTTCTGTGCACTCCACTTACATAAAGTGAGCTCCGCCTTGATGTATATGCATAATTCAATCCATTCATCCACTTTTTCGCCTCATGTAAGCTATTGAGACCAAAATTGAAGCACATCCGGACATCAGGTGGGCCTAGAATCATGATTCTGAGGGCTTATCTGTCCGTTGGGCCACTTCCGCAGGGACCGAAGGCTGAATTTTAATGTGTACGGTTAATTTATGGTCCCCAGGCCATGTATAAAGTTTCGAGCCGAGCGGATGGTGGGGACCCTGTGATCTTGCATTCTGGACGTCTTTCAGGCCTGTTTAAGGTGAGTGGTTGGAATTTCTCTGATCTCTGGCGTGTAAATCCTCGATCTTGGTCCCATGGAATCCCGACCAATGCCTTGGTGATGCCTGAGCGTTAAATCCATGCTTTTAGCATCCTTTCCAGTCCACGCTCCTAGATTCACCTTACATCACAAACAAGATTAAAATGAACCGTTAAGCAGTGTCATGTTTGTAAATCCAGGTAGTAATTGGGGTCTAATATGCAATATTCGACCCTCATCACTTATACACATGGTTGGGTCTCATAAGACCAAATTATAGATTGATGATTAAATCTTAGTTAGGCCCAAGTTAAGACCCATTGCTTATGGGTACTACGGTCGTGATCCGGCCCGTATCGAGAAAGGATTATGGGTGTAGATGAACATTCCCATGGACAATGGGCTATGACTTGAAAGTCTATTGTCAGTATCTATGTGTCGTGCCTTGGCAATTTGATTTATCCTACCATTATTATGTTGGTATCAACTTGATAGTTTGATACACATGGTTGATATGTGAGCATCCATTTTATATGCATGTATGAACACATCATGAAATTGGAGCCCTTGTGTTATTTCATATGCCTGGACAAGATCCAGAGGAGTTGGGGGATTTTAGATACTGTTTTGATTTGGGCCCTCGTGCTGGTTCCTATGAGGATGAGATGCATCGACATACTATGTTTGGGCCCTCGTGTTGGTCCGTATGTTAGTACTTGGGCCCTCGTGTTGGTCCTTGTGCTTGGATGAAAGTCCAGAGGATTTGGGGTATGTACATGCCATTGTGATTATACACTTGATTATGTGGGCTTTCATGGATGACATATTTCATGAGCGAATGTTTTATATGGTAGCCACGTGATGGCTAGTTTGGTGAGATGATTGCGTTGAGGCCTTGTGATGGCCCAAGTATTAATATTGTTAAGAAGTTTTGAGAAGGGCGCGCTATTGTAACATCCTGAAAT
>JAJHSJ010000009.1:35999001-36079001 GCA_021015155.1 Magnolia officinalis
ACTGGTTAAGATACGGATGGAAGACCTCATTCATTAACTGCATGAACATAGTGGGAGTATTAATTAGTCTGAAGGACATGATCTGGAACTCAAAGTGACCATAGAGCATGGTGAAAGCTATCTTCGGGATATCCTCCTCCCGGACTCGAACTTGATGATAACCGGACTGCATGTCAATCTTCAAAAAGAACTACGCCTCCTGTAGCTGGTTGAACAAGTCATTGATACTTGAAGCGGCTACTTATTCTTAACCGTGACCTTTTTTAGCTCGTGGTAATCCACGCAAAGTCTCAACGAGCCATCCTTTTTCTTCATGAAGAGTACCGGCACTCCCCACGGTGAACTACTCGGACGGATAAAGCCTAACTCATGTAACTCGTCCAACTACTTTTGCAATTCCCAAAACTCCAATGGTGCCATACGATGCAGGGCCTTTGAGATAAGCATGGTACTGGGCACGAAGTCAATTTGGAACTCAGTATGAAAACAAGGCCGCAACCCCAGAATCTCCTGAAATACATCTAGAAAATTGCAAACGAATGGCAGTTGGTCGATGCATAAGACAATTGGCTCCTCCATAACACAAGACATAAGGGATGCCAGCTACTCTACTCTGGGCTCGGCTATGAAATAGAACTGCGGCACACCAAGTATACAACTTGTGACTATCCTTGTGGAGTAGTCTAATATAGCATGGTATTCTGCAAGCCAATCCATACTTAGGATAACATCGAACTCGGTCATCGACAAGGCAAATAGGTTAGCCGAAAAGGTCTCTCTATCATAATGGGGTAAGATGAGCAAATCCAACCTAACAATGTGTTCTTCCCCAAGTGAGTCAACATCGACCGATCCTCACGCGCAGACTTTAATGGCAAACCAATTAATCGGCAAAAATTCTTAGATATAAACATTTGTGATGTATCATAATCAAACAAGACATGTGTTATGTATGAGAAGACAAGGGCTATACCATCGACGATTCCTCCTAATACAAGAGGATCCTATTGGGTTGTGTAAAACTTGTCCTGAGCTTGCTAGGGAGGTGCTTGTCTCATTTTCTGTCGATGTTATTGTTGTGGCAACCTGTACTGCTGCCTCTGCTACTGTGAGGGAGGTCTCAATGGATGATACAACTGTCGTTGCTGCTACTGGGGCCTCGGCGGCTAATACTACTATCCTTGTTTTTGTTGTTGTGGAGGCTGATGAGGTGCTCTCGATTGCTATTGTGGGTGGGCGCATTGATGCTTGCGATGCCCTGTCCCTCCACAAATGTAGAAAACACTCGAGAACTGTCTCTGTGGTGGTGTTGCTGGTGCTTGAAAGGATAGATGGGTCGTGCGCCTCTATGGTGGTCGAAGCTGCTGCTACTGGGAGCTACTAGAGGGAGTTTTCCTCTTCTAATCTCTGCCCTGACCACCGATTGGTTGTGCATCATCCCACTCCATATCATAGATCTGGGCCCACTCTATAACCTCTGTCAACATAGGGAGCTTGTGTCCAATGACATGACTCCGAAGACCAAGGCACAAGCTGCCCTCAAAACAACAAGCCCTCTGCCCCTTATCTACCATAAGATATAGTACGAATCGGGACAACTCAACAAATCGAGCCTCATACTGAGACACAGTAATATCCCCCTAGAGTAGAGTCTCAGGGCTGCTGACAGATGTGCTCAAGGAAGAACTTATGGCCGAACTGGTTGATAAAGTCCTCCTAGGTCCACTCGAAATTGGCCACTACTGTTCGGGTAACTGACACCCACCAATGCTCGGCCTCTCCTTGTAGAAGGAATATAGCCAGAGGGAATCATTGCTGCGTCGTGCACTTCATCGTGTTGAAGATATGCTCTGCTACCATCGAGTCTGGCTCACCGTGGAAGCATGGGGAATCAAGTCGTCTAAAGTCACATAAAAGGGAGCTCGCACGCTCCTACTTGGTTTGGACAGGTGTATCAATGGATCACCTATCCTACCTCTGTAGTATAGAGGTCATCGCATGCAGCATCTATTGAAACTGGTCCGCACTCACTGATATAGTTGGGGCCGCACCTGACTAGGATCTACTAGCCCCACTCATCAACATCTTAGGTGTCATGTCCTACAGGAAGGGACAAGGGACCTTTTAGCCTTAGGTACTCTCAAATCCATCCATGTTAAGGAGCTATCATTGAATCATATTTGAAGTCTGTAAAAGGATCCTAAGGTGAGTTTTTAAGTACTCGAGTACGGGGTCTTAATCATTTAAGTTCACAACAGTCATGCAGTGAAGGGTATCTAATCTAAGAATATTAGCAAATACGTGATGTCATTCCTAGGTATTCCCAAGTTATGTTTGATACCAACTCCTATCATGCCCCAAACTTGAGAACCGACCTCACCATATTTCTGGCCGATAAATTTGGTGCCAACAGCCTCCGTAGTACCCCATTATTGGATCCCAGCTCCCATACGCTAGATTCCGACATGGAATCATACAATAAAGATTTTCAGGGTGATTTTTTTTTGTAAAGGAGCATAACCATAAGTGTACCTAAGTACAAAACATCATCACCACATATACACTAGTAAAATCTTTGAGTATAGTGCTGGAAGGGAAATATAAGATATAATCAAGAACTTAAAAGAACATGATCATGCTCCATGCTCAATGTTGTTGATATGCCCTAACATCACCTGTAGCATAAACAAATGGGCATAAGCCTCAAACGAAGCTCAATAGTGTGTGTGTGTGTGTGTGTGTGTGTGTGTGTGTGTTCGTGCACAATGATATAATAAGAATACATATATCAGAGTATGCGGAAGATGATGGAGCGCTAAGATGTCAAGTCCATGAATGTTGTTAGCCATACCAAGGTAATGCAATGTAAGGCCTACGTGGCCAAGTGTCATATGCTAAAGATGCAACACAAACATGTCAATGATCAACTAGTCCACATATCAAAATAATTCGTTACTGGAAACATCATTGGGGTTTAGTACACTCCAACATTGCCTGCCATGAAATTGTGCTTATGGCATAATGGGATTAGCACGGCTGAGCTTGCGAAATCTTGGCGGAGCTAAGGAATGAGGGTTATGTCCTAGAGGGGGATGATTAGGAACTATTTAAAAATTATGCCTATTTAAAATAATAATTGCCTAACTTAAACTAATTAACAATTAAACTAAGTAAAGACAATATAACTCTAAGGCTTTCAAGCCAATAGAGGGTCCAATCACATGACTATAAATGATGTTCAAATAAGCAACTAGTCTATATCAAGATAGTGTATATGTATGTGTGGGATGTGCTACTATTTAGAACCCCAAGTTCAAGGTTGCGCTATAGTAATAACTCGGTGAGACCGAGGTCAAATCCACAGGGACTTACCTTGTACATATTTTGAACATAATTAGAACTACAACTAGAATAAGATCTAAAATAGAATATGGAATAAGAGAGATTAATTGTGAAAGAATTATCAATAATAAAAAGGAAACTAGAGCGCCAAGGATCTACTTGTAGCTATTAAGATTCTACCTTACTTGATTCAATAAACACAACTGGAATTGGAGTCCTATCCTATCCAGTTATATGATAGAGCAGTTAAACCATAATATGAACTGTTCATTGAATTAGTTCCCACATGAAGAAACCATTGTGATGATCGTACGGAATTCAACCATCCACCATGCCCAGGAGATAATGGTGGATCACGAATTTTACAGATCTCACAATTATAAAATAAGATAAGAAGATATCAAAAGTTTTTCAAGCATCTATTGTAATTGAAGTCATAATAAACCATTAAAAAAAACTGAAAAAATTCCTTCATTCAAACTATAAATCAATAGAAGTGCAATATAAATGTAAATCAAAGTAAGATAATCATCTAAACAAAATACAAGTTTCACTTCTTAGCTATAGTTAAGAGATTAGCCAACCAAAGACATGATTGAAACCAAAACTCTTAAAGAAAACATAAAAACTAACTAAAAGAAGAAGATTGGGGAAGATGGAAGTACTCCTTGAAGTTATCCAACACTTTGCTCCACTCTTCCAACTCAAATTCGTGCTTAGAAACAAATAAAAGACCCATATTTATAATGTTTGCTTGGACTGACTTTGAAACCGCCTTAATCTTACGTAAAAAGTTACGCTTCGATCGGACGGAATTAGGGCTAAAAATCTCACTTTCTCGCTAGACAATTTTGTGTGATTTCGGTCGGACCGAATTAAGGCTGAAAATTCCACTCCATATTTATAAGGTTTGGTTGGACCGACTTTGAAACCGCCTCAATCTTACGCAAAAATTTACGCTTCGGTCAGACCGAATTAAGGTTGAAAATTCCACTTTCTCGCTGGACAATTCTACATGATTTCGGTCAGACCGAAGTTAGCTTCCGTCGGACCGAATTAAGGTTGAAAATTCCACTTCTTGTTGGACTGTTTTGCGCGATTTCGGTGGGAGCGAAATTGAATTTTGGTGGGACTGAAGATCTGTTTCAGGACTTTCTCTTTTAGACTCGAAATTCCAAAATATGTTTTTTTTGGCCAATTTTCAAGATTCTTTTTCTTCACTTTAAATCTTCGATTCTCTTCCTTCCTCACTTGGTTTTCTTGGATATTTGGCATGTGAATTCTTCAATAATGACTTCGAAATATCCAATTTGTCATTATCTTCTTTTGCATTCCAAATCTTCCTTTTAGCATCAATTTCACTTTAAGCTCTCAAAATCACCTCGCACATGAAAACATGCATAATTATATCAATTATGCATTATCATGTTCATAAAACCAACGCAAAAATAGAAGGAAATATGCAATATTTCACACTCAACAGCTACCTATCAATCACTAAGCATTCTGAAAGGACGAGCTATAATGTCCTAGAGGGGGGTGAATAGGACAATATAAAATATTTCGGTATAATACAAAATAATAAAATAAATACTCTTAATTGCATAGAGTATTAAAATCTTGATTCCAAATAGTTCGTGGGACACCCAAATCCATAGCTCAACTGGCAAACTAAGTGGAGATACCTCGTTTCAACACTTGAGGTCTTGGTATTGATCCCTAGTGGGGGTGGCTAACATGGAGTGTGTTTACTAACATGGGTGTGTAATAACAAGCTAACCCCAAAAAAACAAAAAAAAAAGTTCGTGGGATAACCTTCACCTAAAACATTTAAGCAGGACAACCTTATTTCATGACGTCTTTGAGATCAAAATATCAAACTTAGCAAGTGATAATCAACACAAGGCAAGCAATAAATAAATAATCAATCACCATCAATGCACAAGGAGTTATAGTGGTTCAGTGCTTAACCCCACACCTACTTCACTCCCAAAATCACCATCCTCGTAATTTAGGCTTTCGCTATTTCTAGGTTTTCACAAGATCACCTTAACAACCTAATACAATTCTTGTGATTTTCATGGGCTATCACAAAAAAAAAAAAAAAAAAAAAAAAAAAAAAAAAAAACCCAATTTCTGATTTTCAAGGGCTCACCACAAAACCACTTGTTGAGATTTCCGGGCTATCTTAGGAAAACCCAAATGAAACAAAATAAAATTATAGTACTTATCTTCAAATGTTGAGTCGAAGATGTAACTGTAGCTTAATTGCAGTGATCTTCTTTCTTGGGAGATTGATGAAGTCGTATATATGTTCAATGTTCACAACCCCAAGTGTAGGGTCGCGATGTAGTAATAATCTCGGTAAGACCGAGGTCGAATCCACAGGGACTAAACTTGTGCGAATTCTAAAATTAACTAGAACTAGAACTAGAAGACGATCTAAAACTAAATCTGAAATTATTTGAAAGAGTATTTGTGAATTTGTAATTAAAACTTATAAATTTAAAGGTGGTAACTAGGGTAGCAAGGATCCACTTGTAGTAATTGGGAAGCTACCTTGCATGATTCAAGAGATCCAACTGGAATCAGAGTCCTATCCTATCCAGTTAGAGAAAGAAGAGATGGTCAGATCTCTGAACTTCTCATGAACCTAGCCTTAACAGATGAGAGTTGTGAGGATTGGAAGTGATTCCATCACCCAACCATGCCCAGGAGACAATGGCAAACAACAAGATATACAATCCCACAACCAATCATAGGAGAATTGTGAAGATTAGGAAGGATTCCATCACCCTACCATGCCCAAGGGACGATGGTGAACAACAATGTTTCAACAAGAAACAAATGTATTTGATTCGGGGATTTATCATTCAATAATTAACGACGAAAAGATATAGAGAACAATCATCACAGATTTCATTAATCCTAAGTTTCAATTACATCCTCATATCTCCCTTGATTCTGAAACAAAGTACAAATAATTAGTGCAATCTTAAAAGGAGAAGAAGTTCATTAGCAATTTCGATAGCATTTCGACGTGTTTTACATCTGTCGTAGCGACAGAGGAGTTGTGCGAATCCAAAATCCTTACTTCAAACCAACATACAAGAAGTGTATTCTTCAGAAGATGAAGTGTGGAGAGAATCCACAAAACTGCATCGCACAACAAAGCTCATGTTGAATAGATGCTCACAACTCACTCAAGTTACACGGGTGCACGCAACTCATCTTTAGTTGCGGGGTCCACACAACTTATCTTGAGTTGCGCAGGTTTGTACAATTCATCTTTAGTACTTATATCGAGTTGTGTCAGTCCGTACAACTCATCTTGAGTTGTGCAAGTCTCTACAACTCATTTTGAGTTGCGCGGGTCCACACAACTTATCTTCCCTTCTCTCTCTCTCTCTCTCTCTCTCTCTCGCTCTCTGCTCCTGACACCTCTTTAAAACTTCTGATCCTTCAAATGAGAGGGGGATGGGGTATTTATATATAGGCTTTCACATGTGTGAAGCATCAATTTACATGCCATGGGCCCCATTCCGTGCAACACTATTCACACACGCAACTATTCACCCATGCAACTATTCACCCACGCAACTATTCATCCTTGCAACCATTCACTGTGCACTATTCATCTAAGCACTATTCACCTGCATAACTATTCATCCATGCAACTATTCACACGTGCAACTATTCATCGTAGCACTATTCATCACAGCAAAAAAAAATCAGAGAATAGAGAGAGGGCCGTGTAATGACCAGGGCTACCTATCTTGGATCCTTGATGCGCAACAAACCAAACTCCTATGACTCATGCATTTTTTTGTGCCCCAACAGATGCCCCCTTGATCCTTCTTTTATTGATTTATGAAATTAAATGGAGGATTGATCTTCCTTCTGCACAAAAATTCATTTACGTCGAAGAAGGATTCTTCAGAAAAATATAGTTGGTCGCATAACGGAGAAAGATCGCCTGAACAGAGAACTGAAGAGTCGAGCCCAAAAGAATCAAGCTCGGAGGAATCGTGTTATAATGGATTATCGTCAAATGAATCACGGTTGAAGGAATCGAGCTCGAATGAATTACGGCTGAAGGATGACTGGATGATCGTGCTCGAACGGAAGACTGAATGATCGCGCTTGAACGGAAGACTGAATGATCGCGCTCGAACAGAAGACTAAATGATCGCACTCGAACGGAAGATTGAATGCCCCCAGTTAGAAGCATGAAGTGAATGTTTCAATAGGGAAGATAATGTAACAATAAAAGCACTCTGTCTTCATAGCGGTCAATCAGATAGAACGCCTTTGTACGAACATGGCCACAATTGGATCCTCTATAGTTTTAACTCCCTTATTTGAACAATTCTTTTTTCATCGAAACTTGCTACTGTAACAACTGTGGCTACTCCATCTTTGAGTAACTTGATCAGAGAACTGTCTTTTAATGCTGATCCTGCTGCAACAATCTCTTCGATCAACTCCGGCGACTCTTTCTTTGAACTCCGTGGTTAGGGAATTGTTCTTTAATGTTGCTCATACTGCAACAATCTTTTTAATTGTCTCATTTATTCATGGTTTGGATAATCCAAGATTTCGAATGGTAATCTTTCCAGCCAAATTAATCAAATTAGTATCTCAAGATATCATAATTTTCCAATTGTAATATTTGCAATATATCAATGATTTGGTCATTCCATCTTTGTGCTTGACAGCATGCTTTGCATTGCATTTGTTGCATTCTTTGTTCAATCGCTGAGTCTTTTCTAGCTTGTGCTCCTTGGCATTTCTTCATAGGGTGGCTAGGAGTGTATTTTCCTTAGACCTTTACTGATTTAGAAAAATAGAGAACACTTCTTTTCATTTTCTAGCTTCCCGGAGGATATAGAAGTTATTGACGATGATTCCATCTCTTTTGGCGAATATTCGTTCCTTGTCTCCATCAGGTCCATTATTCTTCCATTGAGAGAAGGTAACAAGTTCTGGTGAGAACCATATTATCCCAGTCGATTAGCTCGTCAATTCTGTTTTGATCAGACAGTATCGAAGACTTGCAATATCATTACTAGAACAATGAGAAGTTATGGCATCGGACCATATATCTGGGCTTTAATATGGAGGCAACTTTTGAATGTCAATACTGGATCTCGCTTCATAATTCCCGGTTATAACTATCCAGTCCATACTTCTTATTGTTGGATGCATTGTTGGGTTCACCAACATTATTTGGTGTGCAATTATTATCCAGTAGACTATACCATACATATTCTTCCGCCGCACGTAAGAAATTATCAGAAGACCAAGGTATAGGTTACTTTGAAGAGACAGATTATGCCCCTCCTGTCCAGGCCAGTTTACATAAGGATTTCTTTGGAAGATAATACTTGCGAAGCAAAGCATGCTGCTACTCTTGAAAGATGGATAGCACTCAGCGTTCCTTTAAGGAATTTAAAGAATACATCTGAGTCATCAAGCCGTCCGGAAGAAAATGATAATTCTTTGCTATTTTATTCTCTACCGCCTTTGAGGATTTTGAGATAATATTTCTTCATCATCAAGAAGACAAGAGACAAAAAAAACCCCGCAGCTCTTGTCGGAAGGATAATATACTTTTGATTGAACACATTTTGACTGGACATGTTTTAACATGATTGGACTTGACTTGACTGGACTTGACTGAACTTGACTGGACTGGACACTTTCACACACAGTTTAAGCTCTTGAGTAGTGGAGCGATCATAGTTTTTTAGACTCATGAGTAGTTGGAGTCGGGTCTTACGTGAATGGTTTCTGTAACTCTTATGAGTTCACTGGACTTATCACGGCCGGGGAGTTCACAAATCGCAATCCATTAGAGAGGCCCAATGAAGCTACCGGGGTAGTGAACTCGGTGGGATTTATGCACAGGGTTGGCTACAGTAACTCTCTAGAGTTCACGGGGCATGCAAGGCTACCTTCGGGTACCAAATCCAAGGCCGTCAGTCCATCAATGAGGGGTTATCTTGCTTCAGAGACCTATCCTTATAAGTTACTACTGAAATCAAGTCAGGGATCTAGGGAGTCATCTTGCTTCAAAGACCCACTTTTTCTTCGTCTGAAAGGTCAGACTCATTCACGAGAGGGCATTTTATCGCCAGCCCACGTGACGCTATCAGAAACTGTAAGACAGCATGGGTCTTACATGATTGCTTCATCAGCTGCCCGCATGGGTGCATGTGATGCTCTTTGCGGGCTTTTTTAGGGCCACAGGCTTCTCACTACTGCCCGAATAATTTTATATTGCCAATGATAATAGGTCTTATGCGTAGTTGGCCGTATAAGCTTGGCTCCGCTGCCATAAATGATAAACTACGTGGTTGGCTTTATAAGCTTATTCCACTGCCGTAAATGATAAATCGCCATCATTGTTGCCGTAAATAATGAATCGTCATTGCTGATGTTATTTATATGTGGTTGGCTTTATAGGCCTTGTTGAAGATAATAAATCGATAATTGATATATCGTCATTGTTGATGGTATTATAAATTTTTATGATTAAAATAGTGTATCAGCTTGGCAATGATATCAATTTCAATAAATTTTGATAATAGAATGGCCTTCGTGTCAGCGATGGTGATGGCCATGGCGATAATCATTGGCACATGGCGATGATATGGCGATAATCACTAGCGCTTGGCGATAACTGACAATTTGGCGATAATCATTGGTGCTTGACAATAATTGATGATTTGACGATAATCATTGGAGCTTGGCAATAATAGATGATTATATCAATCTTGATATTAGCTTTTGGCGATAATCAGTGATTAACTTGATATGCTTGAAAATCTGCCTTTTATTTAGAATGGCAAAGAATACATGCATTTTTCTTTTGAGGCTCTTCCATTATTCTGCTTGTTCTTGCCCCCTTTTGATTTGGAAGTATTATGTTGACAATCTTTGAAATCAAAACTGTGATCATCTTCAAGGATGACATATTTTGATGAACTGGCACTGACAGGTATATTGATGAAAATTTGCCCCCATAGTGAATATGATTGCCTTGTATCTTCTCGATCCGATCACAAGATATGAAGAGTCACGTCTTTATTAAAATGTTGCTCTTTTATCCAATGACTATTTTCAATCAGGATCATATGTCATTACTTTCTCTCTTATTTCATGTCTTCTTTATGACAATTTTACCATCATCGATCATCTTCTGTAGAATATTCTTTAGTGTGAAGCAATTTTTAATTCGATGTCTAAGAAAACGGTGATAATAGCAATAATCATTTTCTTTGACTTTCTTTATTTTCTTTGGACGCTTTGGCCATGGCAATTTGATTTTCTTTGCAGCTAATAATTGATTCATCATAGGAAGTATATTGTCTTCTTCAACTGTATATCTCCCGTAGTTCTTGAATTGTCTGAACTCTTTCTTTACTTTCTTATTTGTAGAATCACTCATGTTTTCTTTATTGGAGTTTCTTCGTTCATTTTGACGACTCTTTGTTTTCTTTGCTTCTTTGACAATATTTGTTGCTGCTCTTTTAAGATTTTGAAATAGCCGATTCATATGAGAATTGAGCAGCTTCACATTGATCTTTTCCAGATTGCAAGCTTTTATAATCAAATCTTGAAAGGTCTGTATATTCGGACCAATAAGTCCTAACGTAGTGTCGGGTTTTATGCATTCTATACATAGCTTGACTTACTCTTCTTCTCTGAGAAGTTATGAGCATAATGCCCCCAGGGTTCTCCATCGACTGATGGATTCGTCAACTAATTCGTCTTCTCATTGACGAGCAGAGGCTAATTCGATCAAACTAACTTCTCTGTTGAAAGAGAAGAAGTTTTCCATAAAAATACTTTGCATCTGTTCCCAAGTATAAATAGATCCTGGGATTAAAGTTGAATACCACCTGAAGGCTTTCCGTGTCAGAGAAGACCCAAATAATTGCAAACAATACCGAGGAACTCTAGAGAAATTTTCCATCATTATTATGAAGTGCATCAAATGTTCTTCTGGTGACCTGTCCCCATTAAACTTCTTAAAGTTTGGGTGTTTGAAGTCAGCGGGAAATAACATTTCTTCTATTTCAGTGAGATATGATGTTTGATATCAGAATGTTTTGTTTTGATTTTGTTCCTTCTCTAGATGAATGGTTTCAGTGACCATCTGTCAGATTTCTTCATGTGCTATGTTCTGAGTAATATTAGGCATTGGTCCTTGAAATCTAACCGTTTGTGGTTGTGGAATTTCTACTTGTGGTTCAATGTTATTCACGGCAGTCACTATTGGAAAATTTGGGACTTCTTCAACAACATGCTCATCTGGTGAAGGCTGATTAATATCTGCCGACAAGTTTTTTATTTCTTTATACTTCGATTGTCTTGATATTGAAGAAGAAAATGATCACTGCAATGCTGATGCCGTTGAGGAAGATGAACTGTTGTGATATTATGTGACTGAGGTGAGGCTGTGCCTCATGACATTTCACATAATCGACCCTTTAACCATACTTGGCAGGATGGTACTCCTTGTGGGAGAAGATCAAACCCTTCATCTTTTAGATGTCACTATCATCCATCCTTCATCGTCTCCCTGCGCTACTAGTGAAGCAGAAACCATTTCGGACATCACCTGACATCGCCTATCCTTGATTGCAACTGATTTAACCTTCTCTGGTACTTTCTGTAGTAGTGATCCCATATTGTCGATGCAGTCTACTACGAATCTATTAGGTGTGAAGTAGACAACGACGTTAGTCGGGAGAAAGTCATTGTGGTTTTGTAAGGACAAAATACCTATTATTCAAAATAAAGTATCAGTTATTTTAATTAAATAAAATTATACTTTGTTTTAGAGATGAAGGGGAGGATGTTCCCGTTGAGAGTCGCCATTTTAGCGTCTATACGACGCCAAACAGTGATGAAAATCCTCTAAATAGTTTCTAAGTTATAGTTGAATAATTGTAACGACCTGTAAATTTCCATAAATTGGGTCGAGTACCACCTCGACCAGAAATCACATAGGATTAAATCCTTTAGAAATTTAACAAAGTTAACTAAGTACTAAACTCGGTTAGTCATGAAATCCGTTGGGATCGCTTTAAATACGATCTGCAAGACCCAAAACTTGCAGAATTCGTGACTCTATGTTACCCTAAAGTCTAAAGCCAAACTCATTACCCGTCTACTCTCGGGAATGAAACGAAACTTCGCATTAGGTCTAGATCGCACATCGGGAGTCCGATTAACACGAAGTTAAGGAACCAAGACCGCCCCACTGGGCTTGACAATTATCTCAAAAATCAGATGATTCCGATGTCCCACGGCCATTCTTTTCGATCCGGAGCGAGGAAGTGTGAAAAACACTATTCCCATCCAAATAAAAATATCAGGAATAGTGATCTGGCATCATTCGGTTGCGCGTCAGTATTAAGCAACCTGACCGTCAGAATCAGACCAAATTACACCCTCGGATTAAGAAATATTTCAGGAACATTTACATGTACTTAGAATTTCTGATCGTGGCCCACTGACCGTTGAACTGAAAGTGGTCTGCCACGTGCGATCTGGGAATCCGATCGAGTCGAAAACGTAATCCCACGTGGATCCATAGATGGTGAGCTTAAGTCTTACGTTTGGCGTAAGGAGGGCCACCAGAACCTCCCTTTTGAGCTTGGAAGTGGCGAAATGCCTATATATGCAGCCACCCTTGAACCTGAGTCTATTTTAGACATGTTTTTGGCTATAAAAGGGGCTTAGAACAGCCCCTCTCATAGCCATACGAATTTGGGAGAAAAACCCTAGAGAGAGAGAGAGAAAAGAGAGAGAAAGGCTTGGAGTTTGTAGCCGATCTTCCTCCTGCTGCTTTCACTCATCACACGGCCTACACCGCCTTATTCCAGGTGTTTTCCCGGCGGTGTCCATCCCATTTGAAGGTAAGAAACCCTAACC
The DNA here is from genome assembly GCA_021015155.1 of Magnolia officinalis. Taxonomy (NCBI): domain Eukaryota; kingdom Viridiplantae; phylum Streptophyta; class Magnoliopsida; order Magnoliales; family Magnoliaceae; genus Magnolia; species Magnolia officinalis. Next base: position 36,012,292 of record JAJHSJ010000009.1, read on the forward strand.
CTAGGTCTGATTTAAGGTAGGATCGTTGTAGGTTATGAAAAAGTTAATCGGTTCCGCTCTTTAGGCTAGGAAACTCCCGTATACGGAAGCTCCAATACCCCTGCTGATTCGTTGGATTTCCAAGGGCCAAGGTGAGGACTTTAAGTGTATAAGTTACGTTTTTCAACGCTTTCAATGTCAGATAATGATAGATTCATGATCTGCGTGTAAATGCACATGTACAAAGTGCTTTCCGTTTCCTGTTTCGATGAACGTTGTAGAATATGGAATTTCACATACTCTAGATATATGTAGAAATACCGTATACGTATTTTTTCGAAAAAATGTTTGACATGTTTATTTAATGTATGTTTATATAATATATGGATAAAATACTAGTTTGGCGAAAGGAATCGCAAAAATACATGTTCATGTGTAAATGTCAGGTATGTTGAAATTGTGTATTCTAGAAATACCGCATACGTGCGGATTTTGGAAATGCAATTGTAATGATTATTTGCTGTATGATTGTGAGATACATGGGTAAAATACTCACGCGGCGTAGAGACAACCCTAACACGTATTTTGTTAACATACGTCGGGTATGTTGAAATAGTGTATTCTAAGTATTTGTGTAAACGCTCGTGTGCGCAAATGTTCATGTATTAGTGCCTTAGAGAGGTGCTGATATGGGATTTCCGACTCCCTTAGAGACAAGTAGGTTTCCCTCCATGCAGTGGTTCGCTAGAACCACTCACCTGTAATGTGTATGTAATTGTATCCCTATGTGGATAGTGCCTTACTACATGCTTCACAACATGCTTCACAACATGCTTTACAACATGCTTTGTAACATGCTTGTATTGCTTGTTTATCATGCTTTACTTCACATGCTATCGATGAAAACTGTTTGAGTTTGGGACTATGTATATAGTCCAAACATTCGGTACCAGACTTACGATTGTGGCTGAGATTCAAGTCGCCACAAAGGACGTGTCTGGCGAACCCGAGTCGTACTTCGGTTGGCGATAGTGGTTGGCCACATGGAGTGCTTTTGCGCTCCATATTGCTCAACTTGTGGTGCGCTCGAGCTAGTCAGGCTCGTCAACTAAACCGAAGTGTATCTGTGTGTTCACCCTGTTTGGTCGCTACTGCTTGAACCTAGGGTACCAAACTTACCAGTGGCGATCCCCGTTTAACCATGGTACCTAGATCCGCTAAGTCACATGAGCCGGGCATGGTGGTATGGGACACCGTGACCATTGCGCAACCAACTCGTGAGCCGAATACGGTGGTATGGGACACTGTATTCGAGCTGTCGATACTTCGGTGAGAGCCGAGTACGGTGAGATCTGTGCTCGTGCTGACGGGCGACGAGTCCTCCATAGTATCATCGAGTACACTCCAAGGGTCTGTGATTGGCCACGAGTCTTTCACAGCAACTAGAGTGTGAGTTGAGCCGAGTACGGTGAGACCTGTACTCGAGCTGACGGCTAGTGATTGAGCCGAGTACGGTGAGACCTGTACTCGAGCTGACGGCCAGCAATTGAGCCGCATACGGTGAGATATGTATCCGCGCTGACGGGTGACGAGCCCTTTGCGATGCCTTCACTACGCTTCTCAAACCATAATATCGTATGAGATTATCTAGGATTGACGACCCTAGAATGGATCATGTTGGGAATGATACAAGGGAGGTACCTTAGTTTCCCAATACTGCTGGTTGAAATGGACTAATAAAAACTTGGTAATCATGAGCATCATCGCACCGCATGTGCTTTGTAGATGTGGCGCACTGAGGGAGTAAGCATTCGCGAACGTAAGATGATGTCGCTTGAGGGTGGTTTGGCAAGGGCATACAGCATCATGTCATATCATTTTTGCATTTAACAAGAGTAGTTAGGAATGTTTGATTTGTACTGCTTTATCATTACTGCTTGATTGATTTGATAACATGTTAACTTATGCTTTATTGTTCCACTGAGTTAGCTACTCACTCCCACGTTACGGGACGGTGTTTGCAACACCCACCAGACTCTGTCGCAGGTGTAGATGGCGCCTTGGTTCAGAAGCCGGAGCCCGACTTTGATGAGGACCAGGAGGAGTTCTCCTTTATGCAGTACTCTGACGGCTTTGCTTAGGCCGGTTGCATCGCGGGATTTTCAGGGCCTCTCTTGAGGATTGTATTTTGGTTTTTTGACTTAGAAACAATACATGTATATTGGTACTCAGCTAGTACTCATACTCTGGAGTTTAGAAAATTTTGTTACTTTACATACTTTGAATATAAAATTTCAGTCTTCCGCTTGCCTTTATACAATTGAACTAGAGTATGAATTACTGTTTTGGTATAATCTCATTCATGTTTATTGCACTAACTCAGACAACATTTAACCAGCATTGTGTATGTTGCATAAGTGATGCGTTGGAACTCGGGAGTTGAGTTCATACTCGACCCCCGAATTTCAGGGCGTTACAATAATGGTCCCCAGCAGAGTCGCCATTTTGTTTTGAAAAGAAACAAATGTATTTGATTTAGGGATTTATCACTCAATAATTAACGAAGAAAAGAGATAGAGAACAATCATCACAGATTTCATTAATCCTGAGTTTTAATTACATCCTCGTATCTCCCTTGATTCTGAAATAAAGTACAAATAATTAGTGCAAGCTTGAAAGGAGAAGCAGTTCAATGACAATTTCGGCAGCATTTCGGCGTGTTTTGCATCCGTCGTAGCGACAGAGGAGTTGTGTGGATCCAAAATCCTTGCTTCAAACCAACATACAAGAAGTGTATTCATCAGAAGATGATGTGTGGAGAGAACCCACAAAACTGCATCGCACAACAAAGCTCATGTTAAATAGAGGTGCACAACTCACTTGAGTTACGAGGGTGCACACAACTCATCTTCAATTGTGCGGGTCTACACAACTTATCTTAAGTTGTGTGGGTTTGCACAACTCATCATCAGTACTTATATCAAGTTGCGCAGGTCCACACAACTCGTCTTGAGTTGCGTGGGTCTCTACAACTCATTTTGAGTTGCGCGAGTCCGTACAACTCATCTTCCCTTATCTCTCTCTCTCTCTCTCTGCTCCTGGCACCTCTCTAAAACTTCTGATCCTACAAATGAGAGGGGCAAGGGGTATTTATAGGCTTCTACATGTGTGAAGCATTGATTTACGTGTCATTGGCCCCATTCCGCCCAATACTATTGTAACATCCCGAATTTTTGCCAACTTGGAATTAGACGTCCTTAGGTAATGGGTCGCTCCTAACACCTTATTAACTTGTCAGAACTCAATCCCACAGTCTAAAATCGCTTTTTAACCCTTTTCCTTCACAAATCTCACCTTTCACTACCTTATCCTTCAAAAGTAACTAAGTGCTAAACTAGATTAGCTACGAAATCCGCTTGATCCACTTTAAATACGATCTGCAAGACCCAAAACTTGTAGAATCATTGACGCTAGGTTACCCTAAAATCTAGGATCAATCTCATTACCTGGCTACTCTCGGGAGTATCACGAAACTCCGTATCAAATCTGGACCGCACATCGAAAGTCCGATTAACGTAAAGTTAAAAGGTTAGGACCACCTTGCTGGGCTTGACAACCATCTCGGAAATCAAATCCAAATAGTGTCCTGGGGCTATTCGCTTGAGCCCGGAGTGAAGAGTGTGAGAAATGTGAAATTAATTAAAAATAAAATACAAATTTATATAATCTAAGACGTGTCACTTGGGGATCAGTTATAAGCAACCGGACAGTCGGAATCAGACCAGACTACACCCTCGGATCAGGGATATTTGCCCAAACATATCCATGTACTTGAAATCCCCGATCGAGATTCACTGACCGTTGAACTGAAACTGGTCCACCACATGTGATCTGGAAACCCGACTGGAACGAAACCTCAGCTGAACCTAGATCCAGTGTTAGTGATCTTAAGTCCGACCTTTGGCTTAAGGGGGCTTTCAGAAGTGCTCCGTTGAGACGGAACAGACCCACTTTGGCTATAACCTAAGTATACCTTGACCCCGAGTCTATTTTCGTGAGTTCTGGACCTATATAAAGACCTTAAACCCTCTCTCATTCCTCCCATACGAATTTGAGAAAACCTAGGAGAGAGAAGATAGAAAAGAGAGAGAAAGTGTGGGAGAGGTGGAGATTCTTCCTGTCATTCTATCCTGTCGATCTACAAGCTTAACCATCGCTTTCTAATCGCTTTTTCGGCGATTCCGGCTTCATTTCTAGGTAAGAAAACCCTAACTCTAACCTATTTTAGGGTTTGAATTGATTCAAGTAGTGAAATAGCTAACGTATCCCGTGCTATAGGTTGATATATTGTCGTAGACTAAGACTGAGAGATTCTATCGACTCCGTTACGCTTCTACGGCGTAAGGTGCAGACTTTAGACGTATAGGTTATGGTTTTCAACACTTTCAATGTCAGATAATGATAGATTCATGATCTGGATGCTATTGCACATGTACAAAGTGTTGTCTGTTTCATTTTTCAGATATACGTTAACCATTTTGAATATACTGTATTCCTCATATTTGTAGAAAATACCGTATACGTATGAAATACGGATTTGTGCTTGCCATGATTAATTGTTGTCTATGTATGCTAGATACATGTGTATCAACTTCTGGGTGAACGGATTAGCCTAATACATGTTTTATCAACATACGTTGAGTATGTTATATTGTGTTGCCTAAGTGTTTGTTGAAATGCCTGAACGAATATGGATTCATGATTTGTGCCTGCCATGTGTATTGAATGCAAGATCATGATTAACGTGTACTAGACAACCCCTTAGTGAAAGGATTTGCCCTAAATCACGCCACAGCCAATACACATTATGTATGTTAAAGTGTGTAGTCCAAGTGTTTGTGAAAATGACCGAATGAATATAGAACTTGGATTCATGCTTGCTATGACTATCCGTCGTGGGGGCACGCGTGTTATAAATGGGGCAACTCCCTAGTGAAAGGATTTGGCCTAATACCTATGTAATCAACATACGTCATGTATGTTGATGTATGTAGTCTAAAGTATTTGATGAAATGTCTGAATGAGTAAGTAGTTAGTCTATTATAATGTATAAGGGTGTTGAGGTATGATTCTCAACTCCTTTAACTATGTGTATGATTTCCTCTATGAACTATAGATTATGATGTATGTTTAAATTCATGTTTAAGTTGTATTCCATAAAAGCAGTGAAGGGTGATGGGGGAGTGGTGTAACGATTCCGTGCAACAGCCCTGGCAGCCCTAAGCGGACAATTTTGGATATTTGATTGTATGATTTGAACTCTTGATCCATTACTACTTTAACTGTTCCGTAATTGAATGTGATTGGGGCTATTGTATAGTCCAGGCAATCGGTAATGGGATTGAATTCGTGGCTGAGATTCATTCGCCACGTGAAATGTGTTCGACGAACCCAAGTCGTACTTCGGTTGGCAATAGTGGTTGGCCACGCGAAGTGCTTATGCACTTCATGTCGTTCAACTTGTCGTGCGTTCGTGCCAGTCGAGCTCGTCAAGTAACCCGATCTATCTAATGTATGTTCACCATGTTTGGACGCTACTTCTTGAACCTAAGGTACCGAACTTACCAGTGCAACCCCGTTAACCTTGTTACCTCGATCCGCTAAGACTCATGAGCCGGACATGGTGGTATGGGACACCGTAGTCGAGCTGTCGGCCTACGCTAGGGCGATGTGCCTCCCCGTAGTGACCAGTGAGCAACCCAGACTCGTGACCTGAATACGGTGGTATGGGACATTGTATTCGAGCTGTCGGCCTACACTGCTTTGATGGGTGATGGGGGAGTGGTGTAACGATTCCGTGTAACAGCCCTAGCAGCCCTGACCGTACCCGGTGTAGTGACCTTGAGCATACTCTGAATCTGCGGAGAGGCAACGAGCCTTCCCGTAGTAAACAAAGTATAAACTAGGCTTGTATTGATAAGGTGATGGGGGATCGGTGCAACGAGTGTGTATAACAGCCCTGACAACCCTTTACAACGACTTAGAACCACACTATCGTATGAGATTATCTAGGATTGACGACCCTAGAATGGATCATTGTTTGGGAATGATATAAGGGAGGTACCTTAGTTTTCCAATACTGTTGTTGAAAAGGACTAATAACAACTTGGTAATCATGCTTATCATCGCACTGCATGTGCCTGGAAGATGTGGAGCACTGAGGGATGAATGTATGCCGCGGACATAAGATGGTGTCGTATGAGGGAGTATGTTGGTGAGGGCATGCATCATGACAGAATTTCATACTTGCATTAATAAGAGTAATTAGGATTGTTTGATTGTACTGCTTTATCATTACTGGTTGATTGAATTGATAACATGTTAACCTATGCTTTATTGTTCCACTGAGTTGATCACTCACTCCCACGTTACGGGACGGTGTTGTACACACCAACCAGACCTTGTTGTAGCTGCAGGTGATGGCGATGCTTATGAGGCAGAGTTGGACTTTTGTGACGACGAGGATGCCTTCCTGTATATGCTATATTCTGGCGGCTTTATGCGAGTCGTGTCTTAATCGACGGGATTGCAGGGTTGCTGATTAGATGCCATTACATTTTTTGTATATTTTGGACCTGCACATGTAATTATTTAACCTGGTAATGTTATCACACTCTGGAGACTCACCATGGTTTATATATTTTATATGTCTATCACAGTCTTCCGCTAGCAATTTAACTGTCTTTGGAGTATGATATGTTGTTTGGTATAATCTCATTCATGTTTCAATGCTCTCATCATAATCATCATTATCTGTATTGCATAAGTGATGCGTTAGAACTCGGAAGCTAAGCTTTGCTCGACCCCCGATTTTTAGGGCATTACAACTATTCACTACACAACTATGCACCAGCGCAACTATTCACTATGCACTATTCACCCGCGCAACTATTCATCCATGCAACTATTCACCCGCACAACTATTCATCGCAGCACTATTCATTGCAGCATTATTCATCACAGCACAGATTTTTCAGAGAATAGAGAGAGGGTCGCGTAATGAGCAAGGTTGCCTATCTTGGATCCTTGATGCGCAACAAACCAAACTCCTATCGACTCATGCATTTTTTGTGCCCCAACAAACAGGACTTACTAATTTCACAATCTCAATTCAGGGAAAGAAGATATTCAAAACAATCACAATTCCATTGTAATTTGAGTCACAACAAACCATTAAACACTAAAAATATTCCCTAATAAAGAACTAAAATCCAAGAGAGTTCAACAAAACATGAATCTAAACAAAGCAAACATCTCAATCACGCTACAAGCTTCATCTCTTATCCCTAGCTAAGAGGTTTAGCCAACCATAGACATGATTGAACTAAAGACTCTTTCTTAAACAAAACATCAACTAAGTAAGAAGAAGAAAAACTCTCGGACAGCGGCTCCGCCCTTTTTCTCCACTCCTCAAACCCTAGAAGATTAGATAGATCCCTAAGGATGCCCTGGGAACTCTTATTTATAGTTGTGCAACACCTCCTTTCACACCTCTTTGGAAAAATCTGGAAACCACCTCATATTTACACACTCTGCGTAACTTCGGGCGATTTGTTCGATGACATCAAATAGGCTTCGATGTCATCAAAGGTGCCTTTTATACGTGCTTTTTTCATGCTTTTGTAGCTTCATCCGGACTCTGCGACCTTCTATGTCATCGAACCTATCTTCGATGTCATCGAACATTGTTCGAGGAATCGATAATGTGTTTAAAACCATTTAGAGAGTTATTCTAATTTCTTCAATAAATTTAATGTCATCGAAGAGACCTTCAATGTCATCGAGGAGTGCTTCAAGTAATCGAAAATGTTGCCCAATATGTCCAGCGTGTTTTGTTGAAATCCCACTAAAAATTCGATGTCATCGAGCAGGTCTTCGATGTCATCGAGCAAAGCTTCGAGACAAGTTCTCGAGTCATCGAAAAACGTCTTCAATTTGTCCAGTGACCAACTCGATTTTCCTTCATAAATTCGATGTCATCGACCTATGTTTAATGTCATCGAATGTGTCCACGATGTCACCGACCTATGTTCGATGTCATCGAATGTGTCTTCGATGTCGCATTGGCGCTCAATAGTTTTGAAGTTGGCTGTGCTCGTTAACTACTAACTACAGGTACCTTTCAAAGAAGTTGTGCTCTTGGGATACGAAAATGGGGAGGGGATGGGGATACCATCTTGAATGCTAAGCAGCAACAAAGAAGCAAAAAAGAAGCTTTCAAAGTATAGCGTATCCCCATAGAAGCAGGCCTGTAGATGTACCTTGGAGGCACACCTGGATGAGAGTACCACCACTGACATAAGCATCACATCCCAAGATTAACAAACAACGGTGGTACGATCATTCAATGTGACTTATGCACTTGTTCTTTTAACTTCGTTCCTTCTCCACTTGGTTTTCTTACATCTTGGGACCCTGAAATCTTCAATCTTTGTCTCCTAAGATCCATTCTTTGCATTGGTGATCTTTCAGCATCAAATCCATACTTTTATCACCTTTTCCAATCTAAGCTCTTAAATTCACCTTGGAACACAAACATGAGTAAAATAGGACATTAAGCAGTATCATGTTCATAAAACCAAGATATAAATGGGGTTCAATATGCAATATTTGACCCTCAACATTCAACCCAAAAAGAATATAGGGATCTAATGTATTTTCAAAGTAATAAACAAAAACCCTAATGCTGCAAATTCAATTCTCTAATTCTCAAGTAAAGTATGGATTACTGTATTAAAAATGATTAAGACAAACATAAGAAACTGAATAGAATAAGCTAAAATAAATTAAAGAAATTACCACACAAATAGTTTAAGAAGGCCCTGACTTTCTGTCTATGCTTAAGGATATTGCTCACAATTTTTCGTTGTTAAAATGAATGAGAGGACTCTATTTATAACCAAGGGACTTGGAAATTTGGCTGGCTTAATTTTCAGTTTGGCTAGCTGAGTTCCAACTATTGCATTTCAACGGCACTCGAATTTCATGGGATAAGATCTTTCAAAAATTCGGTTGGCCGAACACAAGGTTCGGTTGGCCGAATCTCTGAAATTTTAATATTGCTGGAAACTTGATAGAAAACATTCTGGTTTCCTGAGTGAACATGTTCGGCTGGCCGAACCCAAAGTTAGGTTAGCCGAACTTGACACGAAAAAACCATATCTTACTGTATACTTGCCCGAATAATGTTGGGTTGGCTTAAGGTAGTTAGGCTAGCCAAACTTGAAGTCGGGCTAGCCTAATTTCACTGTATTTAGTATTATATTATCATGTCACCACATGAAATACATCTAACATAGGGTCATTCTAAGGTTATACCACCGGATGGTTGACACATACAGAGTGCTTCAGTTATTGAACCATGCATAACCTTTAAAACTTGAGATGTTGAGTCTTCCTTGAGATGTTGATCCAGTCTTTATGTAATCTTCATGAGTGCTTGTGATCCATTCGAGACTATGAAATTTAACAATCCTTAGTGTGCTTTAAGTATAAGCATTTACACATTCATCTAATCATGCATGTATAAATGTAAATATTCAAACTTATTGATATAATTAAACAATTGCGCAAATGACAATCCAAAACATAATCATATATAGTGGTTCAGTTACTTGCCTACTCCACTCCCGGCAGATGCACTCAACCCATGATTGTACCAGATTTTACTATCGGATGTTTTAAATTAGGTTCACCTCTAACCATTACAACCCTACACAAGGACTTTAAATTTCAGTTCTACTCTCGAGCCAAGGTCCTACACAAGAACCTGGGTTTTAGGCCCTATGTAAAGGCTAAGGTCCTACACAAGAACTTGAAGATTTAGGCTCTACTCCCGATCTAAGGTCCTACACAAGAATCCAAAGGTTTAGGCCCTACACAAGAATTTAGTTCAAGTTTGGGCTTCAAACTCTTACCCTCAATCCTACACATGGAAAGAGAGTAAACTCGGACTCTTACAATTGACAACTTACTTGTCGGATTAAGCCCCTTTTGTAGTGGTTTCTTAGGTTGCTTGATGTCACTCTCTCATGCTTTAATTAGCTCTCCAATGCTCCCCCGATCATAGTGTCACTGCTTTTCCAAGGCTTTAACTCCATGATCAACTACCTTGCATATGATGCTCCTCCGAAGTGACCAAGGTGATGGGAGGTTGGTTGGATTTCATACAACTAGTGGGAAGTAGTTTTTCCTAAGGGATTTGACTAAATGGGTATTCTAGATGATTAGGACAATGGTATGTCAAGATTGCTTAAGTCCAAACTCTAGAAAATGGAATGGTTCAAGCACATCTTCAATGTAGAGGTTAGAATCCTCATATGAGTGTGAATCTCAAGGAAGAGTGCTTAAAACACCATGGAATAAAGGTTAGGGATGAGGGATATGAATATAGAATCACCCTACTTCCTATTGCTCCAAAAACACATCAAAATGCCCAATAACTGATTCCCCTTAATAAAAAGATCAAGCTCCAATGGTCAAAAAAATGGGCAGAAAATGGCTCTTTGGATGTCATCAAAGGGATCCTCAATGCCATCGAACAATCCAAATATTTATGTTGTTTTCTTTCTAGACATGTCTGGACTATTTTCAATGTCATCGAACTATCATTCGATGTCATCGAAACTAAGTTTCAATGCCATCGAGAAAGTCAAAAAATCCAATTTCTTGCTGGACAACTATAACTCTCAATCTATGTCATCGAGGGGTCCTTTGATGTCATCGAAACTTACTGAAAAGGCCGAGCTTAACAGTCCTAGAGGGGGGGTGAATAGGACTATGCCAAATAAAAACTTAAAGTATTAAAATAATAAATAAAATAGAATAAAACAGAAATCTCAATAGCACTAGTATTGAAACATTGTTCAAACTTAGTTCGTAGGACAACCTTACACCAAAAACAAAGTTTTAGGTAGGACAACCCAATTTCACGAACGTTTATAAGGATCAAGACTTTAAACCAAGCAAGAGATAATAAAGCTATCTATTACAAACATTCACCACTAGTGCAAAAATAAAGTTACAATCATTTACCACAAATATAAAAATTAAACATTCACCATAATGTTGCGCAGCACGCCAACAACGCAGTGAGCCTAGATCCAATCTAAGGCCTCACCCACAAACGATAGACAGGAAGAAATATAAACTAGAAATAGATCAAAGCAATCCAAAACAAACCACAAGACAAGATATACGTGGAAAAACCCCAAACTAGGGTAAAAAACCACGGATGTAAAATTCCACTATGAAGAGAAACGAAGATGACAAGGCCATATACTAACCTCTCCCTTGGAAGTACAGAGAAAATCCTTTGCCCACACCTCAGAATAATTTCTTAAAATTCACCTTAACCTAGAATAGCCCTAGGGACCCCAATTTATAGTTTTGGCAACTTCCCTTTCCGCATCCCAATTGCAAAAGGACTTGCGACACGAAATCCGCGAAACTCCTTTCGCATCCCAGTTGCGAAAGGACTTGCGACACGAAATCCGCGAAACTCCTTTCACATCCCAGTTGCGAAAGGACTTGCGACACGAAATCCGCGCAACCTCGACTGGTCGTGGGCGGCCCCAGATGTGGCTCCACTTCTCAACAATCTCCCACTTGAAGACACATCTCCATAAACCTTTGTCTTCTTCATCCGGAGTGCACCACCTCCCCGTCTTCAAGCCTGAAGACCAATCAAAGCTGAACAGAGCTTCAGCTTCTCCCTTGTGACCGCCTTGGTCAGCATATCCGTAGGATTCTCACTTGTATGAATCTTCTCCAGAGCAATCGATCCATCTTCCAGTAACGAACGTATGAAGTGATATCTGATGGCAATATGCTTGGTCCTTGAATGAAAGGCTGAATTCTTAGCCAAGTGTATTGCACTCTGACTGTCACTATACAGCTTGCAATCTGCTTGCTTCTTACCCAACTCTTCCATAAAACCTTGCATCCACACCATCTCCTTGCATGCTTCTGTAGCCGCAACATATTCTGCTTCTGTCGTACTGATAGATACTATCTTTTGTAACTGAGAGACCCAACTGACTGCAGCACTACCTAGAGTAAAAACATAACCCGCAGTCTTCTTCTGTTGTCGATATCTCCTGCCAAATCTGAATCCACGTAGCCTTGTAACTTGATTTTCGATCCACCATAACACAGCCCTACGTCCTTAGTACCTACCAAGTACCTAAGGATCCACTTCACAGCTTCCCAATGTTCCTTTCCAGGGTTGTTCATGAACCTGCTAACAACTCCCACTGCTTGAGCAATGTCTGGCCTTGTGCTCACCATAGCATACATGAGACTCCCAATAGCTGACGCGTATGGGACTTTAGCCATGTAGTCCTGTTCCTCCTGCGTCTTTGCACCTTGCTCCTTAGATAGCTTGAAGTGGTTGGCTAATGGAGTGTTAACCGGCTTAGCACCTCCCATATTGAATCGATCAAGTACCTTGGCTATGTACTCTGCCTGTGATAAAACTAATTTCTTGTTTTCCCTGTCACGCTTTATCCTCATGCCTAGGATTTGTTTTGCAGCTCCTAAATCCTTCATGGCAAATTCTCTAGACAATTGTCTTTTGAGATCTGAGATGTCCTCCATGATTGAGCCAGCCACAAGCATATCATCAACGTGCAGAAGAAGGATGATGTATGACGTATCAAACTTCTTCAAGTAACAACAGTGGTCTGCATGACATCTCCTAAAACCGTTTCCCGACATGAAACTATCGAACTTCTTGTACCACTGCCTCGGGGCATGCTTCAGGCCATATAGACTCTTCTTCAGTCTACACACCTTGTTCTTATTACCTGGTGCCACGTATCCTGTCGGCTGATGCATATATATCTCTTCTTCAAGGTCCCTATGAAGAAAGGCTGTTTTAACATCTAGCTGTTCTAGATGTAAGTCCTCTGAAGCCACTATACTCAAGACCATACGAATCGTAAACATTTTCACTACCAGTGAAAATATTTCAGTGAAATCGATACCTGCCTTTTGTTGAAACCCTTTTACAACCAATCTGGCCTTGTACCGTTTCGAACCATCGTGCTCCTCCTTCAGTCTGTAAACCCACTTGTTATGAAGAGCTTTCTTACCCTTGGGTAGAGTGACTAGCTCCCATGTACGATTAGACTCAAGAGAGTCCATCTCATCATCCATGGCCTGCTCCCACTTAACCCGTATATCTGACTGTAACGCCTCTTCAAAACACTCTGGCTCACCATTATCTGTCAGTAATAGATAATGTAAGGAGGGTGACTATCGGACCGTGGATCTCCTCTCCCGAGTAGACCTCCTCACAACTGGTGTATGCGGCTCTGCCTCATCCTGTGGCACTGTAACACCCATGTCCGGTAACTCTTCCAACTCTACGAATTCCTTTTTCTCGGCCTTATTTTCCTGCACACTGTCCTTATGCATCACTTTTTCATTAAAGACTACGTCCTTGCTTCTGATGATTTTTCTGTTTTCTGCATCCCAGAACCTGTAGCCAAAATCATGTTGCCCATAGCCTATAAACGTGCACCTCCTGGACTTCGCATCCAGCTTGTTTCTGTGCTCTGCATCAATGTGAACATATGAAGTGCAACCGAACACTCTGAGATGTGCAAGGTTCACTTCTTTCCCAGTCCACGCTTCTTCTGGTAGCCCACCATCCAATGGTGCTGAGGGACTTCTATTGATGAGATATGCGGCAGTATTCACAGCATCTGCCCAAAAGGTCTTAGGCAACCCTGCATGTAACCTCATGCTCCTGGCGCGCTCAAGGATGGTCCTGTTAATGCGCTCAACCACACCATTCTACTGTAGTGTCCCTGGAATCGTTTTCTGATGTTTGATTCCATTTGCTGCATAATACTCCTCAAACCTCTTATCACAATACTCTCCCCCATTGTCAGATCTGAGACACTTTACTGTTTTACCTGTCTCATTTTCTACCATAACTTTCCACTTCTTAAATACATCAAATACATCAGATTTATGTTTTAAGAAGTAGATCCACAGTTTTCTACTAGCATCATCAATAAAGGTAATAAAATAACGTGAGCCACCAAGAGATAATACCTGTGCCGGTCCCCACACATCAGTGTGTACAAGCTCTAACAGATGTGTCTTTGGACCACGTCCCGTCTTCTTGAAGCTTACCCTCTTCTGCTTGCCATACACGCAGTCCTCACAGAATTCCAAGTCAATAGACTTCAGCCTTGGTAGCTTCCCTTTTGACAATAGCACTTTCATCCCTTTCTCACTCATATGTCCCAACCTCTGATGCCATAACTGCCCATTCACTCCAGTTGATGCGACTGCGAGTGAACTATACGATCCTGAAGTCACGTACAAAGTACCTTCCTTTTTGCCTCGAGATATTACCAAGGCACCTTTTGTGATCTTCCAGGAGTCACTGGTGAATGTCGTCACATAACCGGTATCAGCCAACTGTCCCACTGAGATCAGATTACGTTTCAAACTCGGTACATGTCTGACATCCTTCAATTTCAAGACCGTTCCGTCTTTCTGATTTACATGAACATCTCCCTTTCCAACAATATTGCACGGCTCATCATCACCCAGGTAGACTCTCCCAAAGTCACCTGACACATAATCACGCAGAACTTCCTTACACAAAGTAGCATGAAACGAAGCACCCGAGTCTATAACTCAAGACTCATTCCTCGCATCAAGAGACAAGATCAACGCCTCTGTGTCGCTCTCCTCAAACAGATTCACTGAATCTTTCCCACCTTGAGAGCTTCCTTCTTGTTTCTTGAGCGCCCTGCAATCACGTTTCATGTGCCCCTTCTTGCGGCAATGCCAACACCCGTCTTTGTCTTTCGGTCCCTTGGACTTATTCCTTGACTTAGAACGCCCGTGTTTATTGACTCCTTTGTTCAGCGATCTTCCTCTTCCTTCAACGTTTAGAGCATTACCTGAATCCCCTGAAACTCCTGATGCCTTCCTTCTAGATTCTTCGCTGAGAATTAGACCGACCACATCATCAAATTTCAGCTTTGTCGATCCTGAAGAATTGCTCACAGCAATCACCAAACCATCCCAACTGTCTGGCAAACTGGATAAGATCAATAACGCCCTGACCTCATCCTCAAAAGCAATGCCAACGGATTCCAACTGGCTCGTGACTGTATTGAACTCGTTTAGATGTTCAGCCACGCTCCCACCATCTGACATCTTCATGTTGAATAGCTGTTTCATAAGATGAACCTTGTTGGATGCTGAGGGCTTTTCATACATGGTAGCTAGGGCTTCCATTAATTCTTTTGTCGTTTTTACCTTGGATATATTGAAGGCGACGCTCTTAGACAAAGAGAGTCGGATCGTTCCTAAAGCCTTCCTATCCAGTAAAAACCATTCATCATCTGTCAACTTTTCTGGTTTCTTCTCTTTTCCTCCTAGAGGAATATAGAGGTCCTTCTGATACAGATAATCCTCCATCTGCATCTTCCAGAAGGCAAAGTTTGAACCATCAAACTTCTCAATTCTAGTTTTCCCATCTTCTGCCATCGCTCCCAATAGAACTAAACCAATAACTCTGATACCAGTTGTTGCGCAGTACGCCAACAACGCAGTGAGCCTAGATCCAATCTAAGGCCTCACCCACAAACGATAGACAGGAAGAAATATAAACTAGAAATAGATCAAAGCAATCCAAAACAAACCATAAGACAAGATATACGTGGAAAAACCCCAAACTAGGGTAAAAAACCACGGATGCAAAATTCCACTATGAAGAGAAACGAAGATTACAAGGCAATATACTAACCTCTCCCTTGGAAGTACAGAGAAAATCCTTTGCCCACACCTCAGAATAATTTCCTAAAATTCACCTTAACCTAGAATAGCCCTAGGGACCCCAATTTATAGTTTTGGCAACTTCCCTTTCCGCATCCCAGTTACGAAAGGACTTGCGACACGAAATCCGCGAAACTCCTTTCGCATCCCAGTTGAGAAAGGACTTGCGACACAAAATTCGCGAAACTCCTTTCGCATCCCAGTTGCGAAAGGACTTGCGACACGAAATCCGCGCAACCTCGACTGGTCGTGGGCGGCCCCAGATGTGGCTCCACTTCTCAACACATAACACAAGGAATTATAGTGGTTCAATGTGTACACTAACTGTTCTCAAACAACCACACCTACTCCACTCCCAATAATCACAATCCAAGTGATATTGGCATTTATATGTTTTCACAGGTTCACCTTAAAACCTTACTAAGATTTTTTGGCTATCTCAGTCAAAAACAATACATGAGATTTTCTGGCTATCTCAAAGAAATCAAAATACAAATAATAGAAATGTGTTTATCTTCTCATTGAAGACGTTCTTGATGTAGCCTGTAGAACTATTTTGCTTGAAGTAGAATGTTCAATGACCGATAACATAAACAACGGTTCTAGGTTTTAGATTGATTTTAAATTAATTCAAACCAAAGGCTACTTGTTTGAATTCCTCAAGATTTCAAAGAAGAGCAATTACTCTCTTTAAAAAATAAGATTCATGAAAAGAGATCAAGGAATTAAAAGAAAAAAATATTTAAACAAAATATTAAAATACCATGTAATAGCTCGAATATAGTGGGGACTTCTCTCTCTCTCTCTCTCTCTCTCTCTCTCTCTCTCTCTCTCTCTCTCTCTCTCTCTCTCTCTCTCTCTCTCTCTCTCTCTCTCTCTCTCTCTCTCTCTCTTAGTGAAGGCTTTTCTTAGCTTGAATGAATAGTTTCGGAATGAGAGAAGGCCTCTCTTTATAGTTAGAAATGTTGTTACTTCGACTCGTCTAAGGTCTCCTTCGACTCGTCTAAGATCTAACAAAATTTTAAATTTTGGGCGTGATCGGATAAAACTATTCTTCGACTGGTCAAAGGCCCTACTTGACTGGTCGAGCATGGGCTTCGACTGGTCGAGGGTGCCAAAATATAATTGTTGGACTTCGATTCGAGCAACCCTCGACTGGTCGAAGGTCCCTCTTTGACCGGTCGAGCAGTCCGCTCAACTGGTCGATGAAGCAACGGAAAAATCTGCTTTTTACATTTTGAACTTAGACTAGTCAAAAATTTCTTATATTGGTCAAGCCACGGCTTAGACTAGTCGACCATAAGCCTAGACTAGTCGAAGTTAAGCCTATATAAAGTATAAAAACCCATATATGATTATGTTTTGAAAGGACCTAAGCCCAAGGTCTTTATAGGGTTTATTATACTTGAAAAGACTGAACATTGAAGTAGCTTGAACTTCTTAGAACTCGTTCTTGAATCTTTAATAGAGATTGAAGTAGGATTTTGAACTTCTACTAGTCTTTAGTAGAACTTGAACTTTCTTCACCCATCTTAGTTCTCTTAAAGGTCAACTTTCCATCTTCTTGATTCTCTTGAAGGTGAACTTTCCATCTTGATTCACATTGTGTGAACCATATCATAAGCTACTTTTTCTCATCGAAATTTGACAAACAAGAGTGTGCTTTATACATTATAGCACTTACAATCTCCCCCTTTGTCAAATTCATGACAAAACACTTAGCATAACAACATTCATACTGTCAACTTGATTTCCATGTTTGTAGAAGATGCAGCTCTATTGAAGCAGCAAAATTTACTCCCCCTCAATGTGAGATTATCCTGTGCTATGACAACTAATACATTTCCAATACAAAACTCCTAACAACCATCCATATATCAATATATCAACATTCAATATAATGCACAACTCATTGAATCTACTTATCAAATTAGAAATCTCTCTCTCTTTTTGTTACAAAATGACAAAGGGAAGAATACTCATGTGATTAAAATCAATAAATCACAACAGAAATAGTAGACCAATAAGAGGAGAATGCATAAAGAATGGTAATTAAGAGTTAATATATATAAAGTCATTAACAAGGATATAAGATAGGAGTTTGAGAGAGTTATCATCCAACACACATGGTATAAAGTTATACAACCTA
Source organism: Magnolia officinalis (assembly GCA_021015155.1). NCBI lineage: Eukaryota > Viridiplantae > Streptophyta > Magnoliopsida > Magnoliales > Magnoliaceae > Magnolia > Magnolia officinalis. Next base: position 36,030,287 of record JAJHSJ010000009.1, read on the forward strand.
AGAATAAAATAAAATGACATCAACCTAATCAGATCCAGAAGAGGAAGGAGGAAGTATAGATGGGTCGATCTGGTGAAGTCCTCTAGTAATGCGATGAAAGTATTTACGCATATATTTCATGGAAGATTTATGACTTTCAACCAGATTGTCATGTGATACCTTCAACTCAACAACCTTTTCTTCTAAAGACTTAATCCGATCATCAACCTGAGATGGTTGATACTCAAGATCAGCTTCATCATCTAATTCCAGTTCTGTAAAAATATCATTCATAGATGTGTCCTCAGGTAATAGTGCTTTTGCCTATTCTTCTTCATCCTCATCTCTTTAGCCAGGAAGGTATGCCAGGTTCATCTTGTGAATATTCGTATTATCAAAAAATAGGACTGCCTCAGGTGCCTCAGTCGATGGAATGACAACATTGCAATGGATAGCAAGAATTGTCATGAGATATACAAATGGAATGGAACCATGACCCGAATGAATACAAAATTGGATAATCAAGTAGCAAATCAATGAGGGAAGACAAATAGGTATGCCAGAAGAAACAACGTGAAGGACACGAGTCATAAAGGGAGTAAGTTCAGACTTATTCCCGAAATGAAGATACACATTCGATGTAAAATTACGATGAAGGACCCTGAATCTTAGAATCATCTGGGTGGCGCGGAGAGCATTACCAGAACTCCATTCGCATTAAACCGACATAGTTTACGAGTAATATCCTGATGCTCAGATTCATACATTCTATCAGTAAGTGGGGTAATGGGCATGCCTTTATCATTTACATTCACATCAAGAAATCCGGAGACTAGGTGCCTATCAACCGGAACAGTCCCTTCTCTAAAATTAATAGAGAATGTAAGGTTTTCAACAAACAGCTCCCCTATTGATGCATACATCCCTTGAGCTATGGAGTGGTATGCTGTTCCGCCCCAACCCAGAATATTTTCTCAACCGATGGCAGACAGAATAGGCATGAGTTTGAATGGAGCAATGTGATCAATATTCACAGTTCTTTCTTTAATAATATCTCTAGTGCGAAGATCCCTTACATGCTCTGAATCTTCTTCGAAAGCTCTCAGGGCTCTCACCCTAACTGGAATCGTCCGTTATGAGGAGCCGCTAGGGCCCTCGCGTGTAGCCTTCCTCTTAGACTGATGCTCCATGTAGAGTTTGCAAAAGAAGATATTAAAGATGGGTTTAGCTTAAATCAGATTATTGCCCAAAAAGCCTCCATGAAAAGGATGTAAATCTCAAATCAATCACAAAATGAAGAATAACTAGCAACAAGGAACCCAAATGTAGAAAGAAATAGAAAATAAACCACTTACAAAGACTCTGTGGACATGGGTTCGGTGAGTCGAGCAAAGGCTAGTCGAGGAAGAAGGGTGAAAATGGGTTTTTCCATCTTTTAAAAGGCCCACCCACGCACTTCGACCGGTCGAGTATGGTCCTCGACCCGTCGAAGCTCGACTGGTCGAGGACATGCTTGACCAATCGTGCAGCAAGAAAATTTCAAATATATATATATATATAAGTGCACCTGGTAGTGCCCTGGTTTGCCAAGTTATGTGTGTGGTGAGTCAGACTAGCTACAGAACTCGATAGGAAGATTATCTCAAGCGTCTGCCTCAACCGGATGTGTGGAAGCTCGCAATAGGTAAATCATAGCCTCACATCCCATGTCCCAAAACACCAGGTGATTAAAACCCTTAAAACAAGATAGACATCTTTGGGTTTTTAAGGTGAGAAAACTTTTTGCAAAATAGGAAAATCTCTAAGTTTTTCTCGCCTTGTCGATTTTATCGAAGCACCCTCGATATGATCGACCTGCACTGTCGATGTCCTCGATACCTTAACGATATTATCGATAAGATGACCAAAATGTCCAGCAACTAAATATTCATCTGGACGGATTTATCGATATATCGATACACCTATCGATATCATCGATAAAAGCACTAAATATGTCCAGCAACTTCACAATATATCTGGACGAATTATCGATGTATCGATATATTGATATTCAAATCTCGAGACCATCGAGAGTGGCTCGATAAGATCGACAAGCAGATTTTCGGCGCCCCTGTTTTTTAATGAAAATCTCAAAATTCTTCGATATATCAATGACCGTCCGATATGATCTGAATTCAAATATCGATAAGATCGGAGGTCCATCGATGATATCGACAGTGGGCGCACATTTCTTATAGCAGTTATTTCAGGTTATTTTTTAACTATGATCGGGGGCCCTTCGATTTAGTCAATACTCAAATATCGATGATATCGACACCAGATCGATTGCATCGAACAACGCCATAATCTGTCCAGCAAGTTCAAAGATAAATCAGCTGGATTTATCGATGCCTCGACTCTAATCTCGATATCATCGACATTCAAATTCCGATGACCTCGACGGTTCCCCCGATCATTCATGAAAACCTGAAATATCTCAAAGTCAAGTCTCTCTCATTTTTTAAGTGTTGATGGATCAAACCTGTCATCAATGGAATCGGAGTTTGAAATCCGATGACATCGACAATAGCTTCGGTTCATCGACCAATTGGCAAAGAGTTTCAAAAGCGTATGACATCGAGTCCGAGTCATCGAGCAGACCATCGATGTTATCGAGAGTATACGTTCAATGATATCGAACTTACTCAATGATATCGAACTCTGTCATAAATGTGACCGTTTTATATCCGTTGGAGCTTTTTGCCTATATATAGAGGACTTGTCTTTTGTTGCTATAAAAGAGAAAAGAGAGAGCTTTTGTGTGTTTCAACTTACATCTTATAGCCTAAGCCCTTTCTCTCGAGGGAGTTCATCCTCCAATCCACCCTCACCATTGATATTCAATAGAGTGGATTGGAGAATGAACTTCCGCATTCAAGGATCCTCCAGCTACTACCTTAATGGCAAATCATTATGTTGGGATGCCTTGAATGCATAAGAGTGGAACTACTCTACCTTCCTTATAAGAAAACCTTTAGAGAGTAGGATTCCATCTCTACCTTGACCCAACCTCAAGCCTAGTCTTGGTATATCTTTTGTGTTACGGATCAAGGGAGCAGAAGACTCTTCGTCAACAAGGAGGAGGAGATCTTCAGCGTTATGCTTAACGGGACTCATCAACTTATCTGTAAGTATTTAGAGTCCAGGAGGACACTTGCAATCATTCCTTTCTAGGATTGGGTCTTAAGTGGTTCTCACCCTTTGAAGTCCTCAAGGAGGCCTCCGGCAAGAGTGTACACTGTGGGTGCGTTGTGTGGACCCTTGCTCTGTGGAGAGCATAAAAATCTAGTTAGGAGTGAACCAGTGATACTCCAGGGTTAGAGGTGAACCGAGTAGAAACCCCTGGGTGCGTTGTGTGGACCCTTGCTCTATGGAGAGCATAAACATCTGGTTAGGAGTGAACCAGTGAAACTTCAGGGTTAGAGGTGAACCGAGTAGAAACCTCCGTTTGTAAAGGTTGAAGGTGAACATGATTTAAAACCTTAGGTTTGAGGTTAACCCTGGGAAATCTCCTTAGTGAAATCCGGTACACTCAAGGGTTGAGTGCGGTAGCCGGGAGTGGAGTAGACTTATCGTCGAACCACTATAAAATGACTGTGTTTGTGATTACTTTTCTATATGTGTGATTCATGACAATGCATTCATATTCATATATCTGATCACATCTCACACACATATACAGTCACATCCAACATAGACTAAGTTGCATTTTGTTATATCTTGATTAGTTTGTGATTGGATCCTCTACCTGGCTTGGAAGCCAGTAGAGTTACATTTGAGTAATCCTGATAACTGCATTATCATATGATTAGTGAAGTAGGATTTTAAATAAACCATAAAAATTTTAAAAAGTCCTATTCACCCCCTCTAGGTCATATTAGCATATTCTGACTTCAACTCAAGTGATCTTCACCGTTATTTTCAATTGGTATCAGAGCGGGTCTCTCTTTAAGGGCTTCACCGCCTAGAGAGTGATCTTAACGGAAGTGTGGAATATGGCCAAAGGAGAGGGCTCATCAGTCACTAGACCTCCAGTATTTAACGGTTCAAATTATGCTTATTGGAAGTCTAGGATGCACCGTTTGGATCATGATGTTTGGACATAGTTGAAACTGGATATGTGCCACCGAGCGATCAAATTGTTCCTGAAAATGGCACAATTATCTTCAAACCTAAATCCAACGAAATGTGAACTACATTCGAGAAAGAAAAACAAACGTCTGAAGCAAAAGCAAGGAATGTTATCTACTGTGCCGTGTCCCAAGAAGTATTCGTGCGACACATCTAAAGAGGCATGGGGTCTATTGGAACCCATGAGGGAGCAAGCACAGTAAAAAGGTCCTAGGTACAACTCTTAACATCTCTATTTGAACACATTATAATGGAGGATGACGAGACCTTCATGGAATATTTTTTTGGGTGGATTAGGAAAGAAAGTTCTGGTCTAAAAATTTATAGGAAAATACTAAGACCCCTACCAAAACGATTCAACTCAAAAGTTTCAACCATTGAAGAGTGTAGGAATATGGATGAAATAAAAGTAGGACTAGTAGGTTCCCTATAAACTTTTGAACTACAAACATACTCCTAAATCCAAAAATACTATCCTCTCAACTAACACATCAAATGAGGAAGTAGAAATAATGAGGATAAGGAAATGGCTCTCTTTACTCAAAGGTTCAAAAGATTCTTCAACAAGAACCGTGGCCAATCTTTCAGAGGTAATTAGTGGAAAGCAAGCACAATGGTAAATCTGCTTAAAAGTCTAAAGAGCCCCAGTGCTACAATTGCAGAAAATTTGGACATCTGTCCACTGAATGCCTCAACAAGAAAACTAAAAGAAAAGCCATGACAGTTACTTGGGATGACACTGAAGAATCAAACACTGACTTCAGTGATTCTGAAAGCAAGGGAGACTACAAATCATTGAAAATACTCATGGCCTCCACATCCACAAACATCCCAGTACTAAATGAGAAAATTGATGAATCTCAAATTAAAGAGTCATTTCCATCAAATGATGAGAAAGAAGAAGAAAAAGATGAGAAGGATAAACAGCAGGATGCCTATAATCAACCTTATAAACATAACATTCATATCCTTAGAAAACTTGGAATGAGCAAAAAAAAAAAAAAAAATGAGGATAAATTTTTGTAAGAAGATCTAGATAAAAGACTGGAAATTAATACACATGTGATCAACAAAATACAGCATTACCACTCAAAAATGACAAGCTAGAAAGAATGAATCTATCCCTAAAATCTGAATCCTTGAAATTGATCAAACAGATTGAACTACTGAAAGAATGAAAATCATACACTCAAATTTAGTGCAGAACAATCTAGAAAATCTGTTAAGCTAAAGTTTTAGGGATGGGAAGACCTAGTAAAGAAAAGAGTGGGTTAGGATATGGAAAAGACAAACCAAGCTCCAAATGCAGCACAAACACTTGAGAAATCCGCTGCATCAGGAAGTAGAACTAGGGCCACTCTTGTTTGTCATTTACATAGAGACTCAGGACACTACAAATTTGAATGCATTACAATTGGAAGGACTCAAGTGATGAGTCCACCAAGGTATATGGCAGGAGGTAAGAAACATCCATCTCCACTAAGAATGACAAAGAGAATGGATGAGTTATTGAATCAAGTGGCCCAACTGAATCAGAAGGATTGATCAATCAAGGGAATGTGATTCAATTACCAAATGTGTTTAGACAAACCCATAGTGGAACAAAAATAGCGACATAAAAAGGGGAGTGAAAAATAAAAGAAATTGCCTTGTGACTCACTCATTTTCAAAAACAGGCAATAATGTTAAGGGGTTCTTAGATAGCGGTTGCTCAAGACATGTAACAGGTGACATATCCCTTCTCGCAAATTATTCAAATCTTGATGATGGGGTGGTCACATTTGGAGACGGAAGCACCGTTAAGGTAATGGGATATGAGATTATTAGAAATGCTCAAAAATGAGAATGCTCTCCTGGTAAAAGTGTTGACACACAACCTTCTAAGCATTTCTTAAACATGTGACAACAAGCATGAGGAAACATTCGACAAGCTTAAGTGTAGATCCTGGATTTATTAGGAAAACTAGTTATGAAGGGTCTTCGCACCAGTGCTCACTGCTATGTCATCATAATTGTGGTTTCATAACTTTTTCTACAAATTTTGCTGTGTATACAAGCTGATAAGAAAATATTCTATGATATGCATATTTGAAAGGTCATCGAAGTACACAGATCAATGTCATATTCTTCTCTTCGATAAGTCAATCGATGAATCAATCAGTGACATCGAAGGACTCGCAGAATCAAAAGCATAGGTGCATGTACACGATATCAAGCAGATCCAAAGAAATCACCTATCAGCAGTTAAAAAGATCAACAAGTATGTGATTGGAACAACCACCTTTGGTTTGTGGTACCCATTTGAAACATCTACAGTCATTACTGGATACTCCGATGTCAATTGGGCTGAACCACAATGACTCTCCTCTGTGACAACACTAGTGCCATCAATATTTCAAAAATCATGTTCAACATTCTCGGACTAAGCATATTGACATTCGTTCATTTTATCCGAGAACTTGTTGAAGAAAAGATCGTTGTGTTGGACTATGTGTTTACGGAAAGACATCTTGCTAACATAGACTCTTGATGATAATAGATTTGGTGACCTCCAAGAATCTATTGAAATATGTGCAAGATGATAAAATGCACAGGCAAAATGAGCTAAATTGGCACATCTGAGAACTGATGCTCTCTCTCTTTTTTAAAAGGAGAACGAAGAAGTTGTTTGGCTTTGGTTGAATGTACATGTGGAACATAGGCATATTTCCTTGTACTAACCATTGCCCATTATGTATGTCAAAGAAGAGTAAATTTCAAAAACTTTTAAATTTGACATATCCGATGACATTGAACTAGTATCGATGTCATCGAAGTCGTCTGAAACTTGAATAGTCGCCGTGATAGATGAAATGTTCAGACACTCTGGAATGTGAAACATCGTATATCAGGAAAGCATCTTTCAATCGTCATCAAATTTAACTGGTATACCTTATTCTGACTGCTCTCCTGAAAATTATTGAATATCCTCTCAAGATTGAGACCTAAACTGTGAATTCTGTCATTTGAAGCTACACTGTTATTTTTTTTTTAGAACTCACAGCTCTTCTCTACACTAATATGCATGGATAGATGTCATTATCTGTTATGAATTGGTTAAAATACTGATGATTGGTGTCTGGGTGCCCATAAATGGGATTGGTAATGTTGTAGGGATAACTGTTAATCCACTAATCTTAGGCAGTATAAATATGTTTTTGGATATTGTTGAATATGGTTAGATATAATTCTCATTTTTACTGCCATATTTGTGTTCACTTTCCCCTGGTTTATCAAGTTATGGATTGCATATGTTTGAAAACTGCTATATAACTGCTCTAATATGCATCCATAGAATCTGAAATTGATGTCTGTTTAAATTGTATTACTTATTTTACATTAATTGATCTGCCTCTACCTGATTGGTTCTCCCATGCAATTATTCTTCAGTCAATATCACTTGCTATACCTTTGCCAATGACTGACAAAAAGGGGGAGAACAGTTCAAAACACCCCGAGTAGAAAATTGTATATGTAATGTGTTGCAGGTGTTAGGGGGAGCAGCTGCACCAAGAAAGGGGGAGTTTTGAAGTAAGGGAGAGCAGATACTTCTAGAATGTGTACATGGGTTAGAAAAATTGTAAAATTGCGTAAACGCATGTACACACAATTTAGGGTGTGTCTAGAAGTGTTCTAGGTTGGGTATTTTGTCACGTAATTGACAAAGGGTGAGATTGAAAGTGCACCTGCTAGTGCCTTGGTTTGCCAAGTTACGTGTGTGGTGAGTCAAACTGGCTGCAGAACTCGATAGGAAGATTATCTCAAGCGTCTGCCTCAACCGATGTGTGGAAGCTCGCAATAGGTAAATCATAGCCTCACATCCCGTGTCCCAAAACACCAGTGATTAAAACCCTTAAAATAAGATAGACATCTTAGGATTTTTAAGGTGAGAAAACTTTTTGCAAAATAGAAAAATCTCTAAGTTTTTCTCGCCTTGTCGATTTTATCAAAGCACCCTCGATATGATTGACCTGCACTGTCGATGTCCTCGACACCTTAACGATATTATCGATAAGAGGACCAAAATGTCCAGCAACTAAATATTCATCTGGACGGATTTATCGATATATCGATACACCTATCAATATCATTGATAAAAGCACTAAATATGTCGAGCAACTTCACAATATATCTGGACGAATTATCGATGTATCGATACAGATATCGACATCATTAATATTCAAATCTCGAGACCATTGAGAATGGCTCGATAAGATCGACAAGCAGATTTTCGGCACCTCTATTTTTTAATGAAAATCTCAAAATTCTTAGATATATTGATGACTGTCCGATATGATCTGAATTCAAATATCGATAAGATCGGAGGTCCATCGATGATATCGACAGTGGGCACGCATTTCTTACAGCAGTTATTTCAGGTTGTTTTTTAACTATGATCGGGGACCCTTCGATTTAATCGATATTCAAATATTGATGATATCGACACCAGATCGATTGCATCAAACAAAGCCATAATCTGTCCTGCAAGTTCAAAGATAAATCAGCTGGATTTATCGATGCCTCGACTCTGATCTCGATATCATCGGCATTCAAATTCCGATGACCTCGACGGTTCCCCCGATCATTCATGAAAACCTAAAATATCTCAAAGTCAAGTCTCTCTCATTTTTCAAGTGTCGATGGATCGAACCTGTCATCGATGGAATCGGAGTTCGAAATCCGATGACATCGACAATAGCTTCGATTTATCGACCAATTGGCAAAGAGTTTCAAAAGCGTATGACATCAAGTTCGAGTCATCGAGCAGACCATCGATGTTATTGAGAATATACGCTCGATGATATCGAACCTACTCGATGATATTGAACTCTGTCATAAATGTGACCGTTTTATATCCGTTGGAGCTTTTTACCTATATATAGAGGACTTATCTTTTGTTACTGTAAGAGAGAAAAGAGAGAGCTTTTGTGTGTTTCAACTTACATCTTATACCCTAAGCCCTTTCTCTCGAGGGAGTTCATCCTCCAATCCACCCTCACCATTGATATTCAATAGAGTGGATTGGAGAATGAACTTCCGCATTCAAGGATCCTTCAGCTACTACCTTAATGGCAAATCATTATGTTGGGATGCCTTGAATGCATAAGAGTGGAACTACTCTACCTTATAAGAAAACCTTTAGAGGGTAGGATTTCATCTCTACCTTGACCCAACCTTAAGCCTAATCTTGGTATATGTTTTGTGTTGTGGATCAAGGGAGCAAAAGACTCTTCGTCAACAAGGAGGAGGAGATCTTCGGCGTTGTGCTTAACGGGACTCATCAACTTATCTGTAAGTATTTAGAGTTCAGGAGGACACTTGCGATCATTCCTTTCTAGGATTGGGTCTTAAGTGGTTCTCACCCTTTGAAGTCCTCAAGGAGGCCTCCGGCAGGAGTGTACGTTGTGGGTGCATTATGTGGACCCTTGCTCTGTGTAGAGCATAAACATCTGGTTTGGAGTGAACCAGTGAAACTCCAGGGTTAGAGGTGAACCGAGTAGAAACCTTTTGGTGTGTTGTGTGGACCCTTGCTCTATGGAGAGCATAAACATCTGGTTAGGAGTGAACCAATGAAACTCCAGGGTTAAAGGTGAACCGAGTAGAAACCTCCATGTAAAGGTTGAAGGTGAACCTGATTTAAAACCTTAGGTTTAAGGTGAACCCTGGGAAACCTCCTTAGTGAAATCCGGTACACTCAAGGGTTGAGTGCAGCAGCCGGGAGTGGAGTAGAATTATTGTCGAACCACTATAAAATGACTGTGTTTGTGATTGCTTTTCTATATGTGTGATTCATGACAATTGTAACGACTTGAAAAATTCCGTACAATGGCCCGAGTACCACCTCGACCCGAAATCACTTAAGATTAAATCCCTTAAAATTTTGACAAAGTTAACTAAGTGTTAAACTAGATTAGCCATGAAATCCGTTTGAATCGCTTTAAATACGATCTACAAGACCCAAAACTTGTAGAATCATTGACGCTAGGTTACCTTAAAATCTAGGATCAAACTCATTACCCAACTGCTCTCGGGAGCACATTGAAACTCCGTATCAGATCTGGACCGCACATCGGGAGTCCGAATAATACGAAGTTATAGACTTAGGACCGCCTCGCTGGGCTTGACAACCATCTTGGAAATCGAATCCAGGCAGTGTCCCATGGCTATTCGCTTTAGTCCGGAGCGAGGAGTGTGAGAAACATGAAAATAATTTCAAGATAAATACAAATTTATGAAATCTGGCATGTGTCGCTTGTGGACAATTTGTAAGCAACCAGACCGTCAGAATCTGACCCAAAACACCCTCGGATCAGGAAAAATTTCATATACATAGCAGTGTACTTGAAATCTCTGATCGAGTTTCACTGACCGTTGAACTGAAACTGGTCCACCACGCGTGATCTGGGAATCCGACTGAAACAAAAACTTAACTCCTCCTAGATCCAGAGTCTATGAGCTTAAGTCCGACCTTTGGCTCAAGGGGGGCCGCCAGAAGTGTTCCGTTGAGCTGGAACAGGCTCACTTCGGTTATAACCTAAGTGTACCTTGACCATAAGTCTATTTTGAAGTGATTTTAGGCTATATAAGGACCTTAGAACCCTCTCTCATCCAGCCATACGAATTTGAGAAAAATCCTAAGAGAGAAGAGAGAAAAGAGAGAGAAAGTGTGAGAGAAGTGGGAGAAGCTCCCTACTACTTTCCCCTGCCGTTCTACAAGCCTGTCTAGTCGCTTTCCCGACGATTCCGACTTCGTTTCTAGGTAAGAAACCCTAACCCTAATCTGTTTTAGGGTTGTGAAGGTTGTAGGTTATGAAATAGCTAACCTATTTCATTCTATATGTTACCAAACCGCTGAATACAGAAGCTTAGCAAACCTATCGGATTCGTTACAATTCTACGGTAAAAGGTGCGGACTTTAGGTGTATAGGTTATGGTTTTCAATGCTTTCAATGTCAGATAATGATAGATTCATGATCTGCATGCAATTGCACATGTACAAAGTGCTGTCTGTTTTCCGTTTCGATTAAAGACGTGGAATATGGAATTTTACATATTCTAGGTATTTGTAGAAAGTACCGTATACATATAAATTTTGGAAATGTGTTTGCCATGATTATTTGTTGTATGAACATATTATATATGTGTAAAATGCCTGTTTGGCGAAAGGACTCGCCCTAATACATGTTTTGCTAATATACACTATGTATGTTGAAATAGTGTATTCTAAGTGTTTGTGAAAATGCTTGTGAGAGTAAGTGCTTGGATGATGGTGCATTAGGTAGGTGTTGAGATGGGATTCTCAACTACCTTAGAGACGTATATGATTTCCTCCATGTTGGTTGGTTAATTTAACCGCTTACTTATGAAATATATGTGTTTATATTTTCTGTTTATATGGTGCTTTATAACATGCTTTATGACATGCTTATTAACATGCTTGAATTACTTTGTTTATTATGCTTTACTCCACATGCTCTGAATGAGGATTGATTGCGTTTGGGACTATGATTATAGTCCAGACAATCGGTACCAGACTTGAGTTTGTGGTTGAGATTCATTTCACCACGTAGGATGTGTTTAACGAACCCGAGTCGTACTTCAGTTAGCGACAATGGTTAGGCCACGCGAAGTGCTTCTGCACTTCATGTCGTTCAATTGATTGTGTGCTCTAGCTAATCAGGCTCGTCAAGTAACCCGATATGTCTAATGTATGTTCACCATGTTTGGACGCTACTGCTTGAACCTAGGGTACCAAACTTACCAGTGAAATCCCGTTAACATGGTACCTTGATCCGCTAAGACTCATGGTATGGGCACACCGTGGTATGGGACACCGTGGTCGAGCTGTCGGCCTACGCTGGGGCCACGTACCTCCCCGTAGTGACCAGTGAGCAACCTTGACTTGTGAGCCGAATACGGTGGTATGGGACACTATATTCGAGCTGTCGGCCTACATTGATTGGTGACGAGCCCTTTGTAGTGACCTCGAGTATACTCTAAATTTGCGGTGAGGCGACGAGCTTTGCCGCAGTGTATAGAGTATGAACTAGGCCTGTATCAATTTAGTGATGAACCGTTAAAAAGGTGATGGGGGAGTAGTGTAACGAATGCGTATAACAGCCCTGGCAGCCTTTGCAGGGCCCTAGAACCACACTATCGTATGAGATTAACTAGGTTTGACGACCCTAGAATGGATCATGTTTGGGAATGATACAATGGAGGTACCTTAGTTTCTCAATCCTCCTGTTTGAAATGGACTAATAACAACTCGGTAATCATGCTCATCATCGCATTGCATGTGCCTGGAAGATGTGGAGCACTGAGAAATGCAAGCATGCCGCGAACGTAAGATGGTGTCGCACGAGGGAGTATGTGGTGAGGGCATGCATCATGACTGCATTCATACTTGCATTAATAAGAGTAGTTAGGAGTGTTTGATTGTACTGCTTTATCATTACTACTTGACTGAATTGATAACATGTTAACCTATGCTTTATTGTTCCACTGAGTTAGCTACTCACTCCCACGTTACGGGACGGTATTGTACACACCAACCAGACTCTGTCTTAGGTGCAGATGAGGTGACGACTCAGGAGGCTGAGCTGGACTACGACGAAGACCTGGACGAGTTCTCGTATATGCAGTATTCCGGTGGCTTTGACTAGACTGCCTGGATCGACGAGACTTACAGGGCTCACTTCTCTAGTTGTATTTTTGACATTTTGATCGTAAAACAGATACATGTATATGGTGACTCAGTTGGGTTCATACTCTGGAGATTGAGATGGTTTTTGTTTCTTTTACATACATATATATACAGTTTCAATCTTCCGCTTGCCTTTATACAATTGATCTAGAGTATGAATTACTGTTTTGGTATAATCACTCATGTTTATTGCACTAACACAGACAACATTTAATCATCATTATCTATGTTGCATAAGTGATGTTTTGGAACTCGAGAGTTGAGTTGCTACTCGACCCTCGAATTTCAGGGCGTTACAACAATGCATTCATATTCATATATCTGATCACATCTCACACACATACACAGTCACATCCAACATAGACTAAGTTGCATTTTGTTATATCTTGATTAGTTTGTGATTGGATCCTCTACCTGGCTTGGAAGCCAGTAGAGTTACATTTGAGTAATCCTGATAACTGCATTATCATAGGATTAGTGAAGTAGGATTTTAAATAAACCGTAAAAATTTTAAAAATTCTTGTTCACCCCCCTCTATGTCATATTGGCATATTCCGACTTCAACTCAAGCGGTCTTCACCGCTATTTTCAATATATATATATTGAAATTTATATGTTATGCATTTAAAAAAAATTATAAAACATACAAATAATAAAATGCATAAACAACATGATTTAATTAAAAGTGCACAGACCAATATCATATTTTAATTTAGAAAATCTATTCCTATCAAGCGGTTTAGTCATAATGTCCGCAAGTTGCTTTTCCATCTGAATGTATTCTAATGAAATGCTCTTATCCTGAACTAATTCTCGAATGTAATGATATCGAATGTCAATATGTTTTGTACGAGAATGTCGAATGGGATTTTTTGAAATATTAATAGCGCTTGAGTTATCACAATATAGTATCATTGTATCTTGTTGTCACACCCCGAAATCCGACACTTGGGTATATCCGACCCCGATTCTGTATTCGAAGGTATGACTTATGTTTTGTATATTTTCATTTCATAATCCACACATATATTGACAAAGTGATCTCATTCATAAAATATAAAAATCTAAAAATTGAATAATCAAACATTTATTTAAAGAAGAATAAAATGTCCATGTTCCGACTATTGAAGATTACCATCAAACACATGTCATCGTCATGCTATCATACTATACTTAATATTCATTACAACTTATTTAGAAAATGTTAAAGAACTAAAAATAAATCTAAATATAAAGGCAATTCTCTTTAAGCTCCTCCATGAGATCCCAACCCAGAAATTTTAAAATCCCAAGCTGCGAAGCCTAATGAGTAATCTCAACACAAGTTTCAAAAATAACCTCATATAATCTGAATAAAATACACTAAAAGATACAATATCTATTTAGGTAAAGCAATAGATGAGGAGATTAATAAACAAGATTTTTTCAGTGTAAATTCAAAGAAAAATGAATCAATCAATCAACATATACTATACTCTGTAATAACAAGTGCGGTTTATTCCTTTTAACACCAAGGCCAGTTTACACCGGTTGGCCAACATCCGCGCCAATACAACACCTAGCCTGCTAATGGGAACCTCTTGCATGACATGCTCACTCATCCAAAAGGCACTTGGTGAGGGACCCATTTGTACGTTAGATAGTCAGACTACTACCCTACCGAACCCGACAGTGGGAACCTTTTGCAATCCTGACATGCTCACCCACTCAAAGGGTATAGTAGAGGTTCCAAAAAGGTACTAATTGGGTTTCTGGCACTTTCGACCCAAGGGTCTTGATCGCCCCACCTATTTACGCTTCAAGGATTTTCAACCCAGAGGACTTGATCGCCTCACCTATTTTTTGGTGTTTCATAACTATTTTAATGATACATGATTTTAATATTGCATAAATCAAATACTTTTAAATATCTTCAACGACCACTATTCTTCGATCAATTCATAGTACTTGATGTACATGATCTATCAAACTAAAAATAAAATTTTCAATCAATGTAAATTGTATGTAGATAATTAAAATTTTACCTAAAAAATAAAATAAACATTCAACGTAATCTATTAGATCTTGGTTAAATACAACGTAAAAATAAACATGAACATGATTTATTAAATCTTGATTAAAAAGATAAACATGCAACATGATTTATACGATTTAAAAATCTATAAATAAATAAATATATATATATATATATATATATATATATATATATATATATATATATATATATATATATATATATATATACTCAAGATTTTGCAATAAATTTTAACAAAACAAAATCTAAATGCAAATAAATGAATTTTTTAAAGATAGGATTAACAATAAGACGATAAAACTTCAATTAAAGCATATTAAAGCAATGACAACTAGAAAAAATAATTTAAACAACATTTTAGGAAGCAGGGTAAGTAATTACATCAAATTAAAAAGAACATCTAAGATGGCAATTTTGTATTATAAGTACAAATGAATTAACAAATAAAATGAATTAAATTAAATTATATAAAGTTTTCATAAATATCAAGTGAGAGAAACTCACTTTTTCTTAAAAAGGTATTTTCTTTTCTTTTCTTTTTCTTTTCTTTTCTTCCTCTCTCTTCCTTTTTCTCTCTCCTCCTTTTCTTTCTTCCTTTTTCTCTCTCTTCTTTCTCTCCATCTTTCCAACGTAAATAACCAACAACTCTCTTTTTTTTTTCTTTTTTTTTTTCTTTTTTTTTTGTCTTCCCTCTCTCTCTCTTCTCTCTCTCCTCACTCTTCTCACGTCATAGCACATCCCACTTCTCTTCCTTTGCTCCTTATTTATAAGGAACACAACAACACGTGTGATGTTTTAATGTTAGTAAGTTTTCTTTTAAATTTCAGTTTTTCTTTTTAAAGCTTTGTTCGGCACATTTTTTTCTTCTTTGTTTTGATTTACACCACGTGCACTAATCTAGTGTAAGGTCGTGCACACATGTTCCACTGCACACATGACACGTGTGTGGTACATGTATGTGAGGTGTGGTTGTGGTAGGTGTGCATATGTATGGTTGGCGATGCATGCATGGGCTACTTGTGTGTGCATGAGAGGTATGTATGCGATGTGTTTGGTGCATGTGTGTGGTTGTGATGTATTCAATGGTGCATACATGGATGATGTAAATAGATGGATGGATCGATGTATAAATAGATGAGCGGATGGATATAAGGTTAGATAAGTTGGTGCGTGATCGGTGGTTGAAAGGTGGACATATGTATAAAAGGTGGGATAGCTAGACGGGTACAATATGAGGATGGGTTAAATGAAATGGTGATGAACGGTGGTTTATGGAAGAAGTGATGTGTACACTTTTAACATGGACCTCACATTAGTTATGTTGTTAAATAGAAGGGTAGGATTGTGGGTGGCAACATGACAAGCGAGATGGACGGTTAGTTTAGATGGATGGACAAGTATTTTGATGATTTCTGCGTATGGAGGGTTTGATGGTTGTATTGTTGGATGGATTGTTAAATATGTGGTTAAATTTATTAGTTAATGAATAGTTGGATTGGATATGTCCAAATCATTGGTTGAGATTGAACCAATTGATCTTGTTGATCGACGGTCATATCAGACTAATTGGGTACATCGATCAATGGTTAAAATTGGATGGTCAAGATTTATTTGGGTTATTACACTTGTGCAATCCCATAATCAGCTAACATCCTTTTCATCCAAATCAACTGGGTACTAGCATTGTCAACTGCAATATATTCAGCTTCAACAGTTGAGAGGGATACAGAATTTTGTTTCTTGCTGAGCGAGAAAACTAGACAATTCTTTATGTAGAAACATCTAGATTTTCTAATGTAGCCAGCATCGATATAGCGAGTTACATTTGTAGCGGATACCATAGACCGAAATTAGCTGTACTTACGACATATCGAATTATCCATAACCAATTAGATGAGATTCCTTAGGATCACTGATCGACATATTCTAAACAAAAGAATATTAGGTCTACTAGTAGTTAAGTATAGAAGACTACCAATCATACTTCGATATAAACAAGAATCTATACTTTTACCTATTTCATCCTTGGAAAGTTTGAGAGTTGTACTCATAGGAGTATCAAACTTTTTTCCATTCTCAAACCCAAATTTCTTTACTAAACTCAAAGCATATTTGGTTTGAGAGATGAATATTCCATCTTCCTGTTGTTTTACTTATAATCCAAGAAAGTAATTTAATTCTCCAACCATACTCATTTCAAACTTGGATTTTATTAGTTCTGCAAAATCAACAGACAAGTTAGAGCATGTAGATCCGTAAATTATATTATCAATGTAGATCTGTACAATCAATATATGTTCATTATATCTTTTGACAAATAAAGTTTTATCAACGCTTCCCATGATAAATTTGTGACTTAGCAAAAATTTCGTCAACTTTTCGTACCATGCCCTGGGAGCTTGTTTTAATCCATAAAGTGTCTTTTTAAGACGATATAAATGATCTGAGAGTTTAGGGTCCTCAAAACCCTTAGGTTGTTCAACATATACCTCTTCATGTAAATCACCGTTTAAAAACACACTTTTAACATCCATTTGATATATTTTGAATTTTTTATAGCAAGCAATTGAAATAAATAATCTAATGGATTCAAAGTGTGCAACTGGTGCAAAGGTTTCATCATAATCAATTCCTTCTATCTAAGTGTAGCCTTGTACAACCAGTCGAGCCTTGTTTCTAATGATATTTCCCATTTCATCAAATTTGTTCTTAAAAATCCATTTGGTTCCGATTATATGTTTATCAGAAGGTCTGAGAACCAAATACCAAACATCATTTCTAACGAATTGATTTAACTCTTCTTGGATAGTCAAAATCCAACTTTCATCGGCAAGTGCTTCATTTACATTTGCCGGTTCAATTTGGGAAGTGAAGCAGACGTAATTACAAATGTTTTCTAATTATTTTCTTGATTGAACACTAGTATGAGAGTTACCTAATATCTTATCAGTTTGATGGTCTTTGACTGATCTTAATTCAAAATTATTTGATTTAGATGAAGAGTCAAGTTTTTCGATAATGTTGACTTCATCATCATCTTGACTTGGTGTGGGTATGATCAGGTGATCGTCAATTACAACGTTAATAGATTCTTGAATCACTCTTATTCTTTTATTAAGAACACGATATGCTCGACTATTCAGAGCATAACCCAAGAATATTCCTTCATCACTCTTTGCTTCGAACTTTCCCAAAATTTTCTAATCACGTAAAATGTAACATTTACTTCCAAAAGTTCAAAAGTATTTAACAGTTGGCTTCTTATTAAACCATAGCTCATAAGCTGTTTTATCTTTTGCTTTTCTAACCATACACACGATTTATAATGTAGCAAGCAGTATTAACAGCTTCAACCCATAAGTTTTTTAGTAAATTCATGCTATGTAGCATTACATTAGCCATTTCCTATAACACTCTGTTCTTTCTTTCAACAACCCCATTCTGTTGAGGTGTTTTAAGAGCTGAGAACTCATGTGATATAAAATGGTCTATATAATACTTCTCAAAACTGCTATTTTCAAACTCAGTAACATGATCACTTCTGATCTTGATCACATGTACTTCTTTTTCAGTCTGAATTCGTTTTAGAATTCTTTTAACCTCATCAAGAGTTTCAGATTTTTCTCTTAAGAAGGCTACCCAAGTATATCTGGTAAAATCATCTACAATAACCAGAAAATACTTCTTTCCACCTCTACTCTTCGTTCTCGTTGGTCCTACCAAATCCATATGGATTAGTTCAAGAGGTTTGGATGTGGCTAAGGAGTTCACTTTCTTGTGACTACTCCTGATTTGTTTGCCAATCTAACATGCACCACAAATCTTTTCTACCTTTTTTAATTTGGGTAAGCCACAAATATGATGTCTCTTGGTCAAACTATAAAGATCTCTAAAGTTGACATATCCAAGACATTTATGTTATAGTTCTATTTCATCTTTTTGGACCATGTAACATGAAAAATTAGAAGAGCATGAGTCATTAATAATATAGCAATTCTCAGAAGTCCTACGACCATTTAATATCACACTTCCCTTCTCATTTGATATCTCACATCCGTGATTTGTAAATTTCATGCGATGTTTATTATCGCAGATTTGAGATATACTTTGGAGGTTATGTTTTAGACCTTCAACATACAGTACATTCTCAAAGGGAGGGAGATTAGAGAGTTGAACAGTACCTTGGCTTATAATTCTGCAGTTGCTTCCATCACCGAAAGTAACCGAGCCATCATTTACTTCTCTGAAGTTGGTGAATATTTCTTTGTCACTTGTCATATGTCTTAAACATCCACTGTCTAGGTACCATTTTGAATTGCTAGTGGCTTTGAAGGCTATGTGGGCAACAAGAGATGTAACCTTTGGAACCTATTTCGAGATGATTCTAGGTTTAGGAATTTTATTAAATTTTCTCCATTTTTGGGAATTGGAATTACTCTACTGTCAATTAACTCCGATTCCAATTGAGTTAGATTTAAGAAGATCTTGGAGTAAGTCCACTATTTTTTCAGCTAAAGGAGGTTTATTAAATCTTTGATTTCTATAGTTGATAGTATTAGAATTAATCTTAGAAACTTGAAAAGATTTTGGATTTTTAAAATCATTTCAACCAATATTTCTCAAGTTCTTGCCTTTAGAGTTTGAAATTCTCCTTTTACAAATATAGGAGAAAAAATTTTCTTTTTCTCTGGGTTATCTTTAATATAACCCAGACCTGATTTATCACCACATTTTCTAGATGATGATAATAATTTTTCCAGTTTCAAGTCTCCGTGGGCATATCTCCAGGTATCCGTAGAACTCAAAAGGGAAGAAACTTCAAGTTTCAGATTCTCATTTTCAATTTTAAGTTTTTCTAACTCTGAGGTTTTGAAATTTAAGTCAAGTTTTGCTTTTTCAAAACAATCTGAAAGATGAGATTTTTCTAAAATATTATTTTCAAGTTCTTCTTTTAACTTAAGATATTTTTCTCTTTGAATTTTTAGTTCGACAGCAATTTTGCAACTTTCCCTATATAAGGCATTGTAGGCGTCTTGAAGATCATCCTCATTCTCATTTTCAGGGTCACTCCTGAGATTATCATAATCAGATAAGTTACAGCTATCTGAGGAGGTGACTCTAGCTATAGTCATCTGGGCTTTCACTTTATTTGAATTTTCTTATTCTGATTCATCTGACTCAGAAGAACTTTCAGAGCTAGATGATTCATCTCAAGTAGCTATCATGCCCTTTCTTTTTTATATATCCCTTTTAGGACATTTATTCACCAAATGCATGTATTTATGGCACTTGAAATATTGATTGTCTTTTACAGATTTCCAAAACATAGATTTTCTTTTTCTTTTGTCAGATGGTTTTTGAAAATCAAATCTTTTCTTATTTTTAAAAATTCTATAAAATTTCTTAGCAAGTAAAGCCATATCATCTTCTGTATCTTCAACATCAGAATTAACACAGTTATCTTTTGAAATAGATTTAGATGATTTAATAGCAATGGACTTACCTTTAGGAGCTTTAAAATTTAACTCATACATTTAGAGAGAACCAACTAACTCCTCAACTTTCATTTGATCGGTATCTCTTAATTCCTGAATGGCAGTTAATTTGGAATTGAATCTCTCAGGAAGAGATTGCAGTATTTTAACACAAACCTTGCTTTCTGGGATTCCATTTCCTAGACCCCACATGAAATTTACTATATCATTTAGTTTTGTATAGAAGTCCATGAAAGTTTCATTTTCTTCTATACGTATTTCCTCAAATCTTGTAGTGGAGATTTAAACTTTAGATTTCTTAACAATAAAAGTTTCTTCATGTGTCATCTCAAGAATATCCTAGGCTTGTTTAGTTGTATCACATGAAATAATTCTCTTCAATTCGTCAGGTGATAGAGTACAAGTAATGGCATTTAAGGCTTAAGCATTTGCACTGCTTTCGCTTTTCTGAAGTGTAGTCCATAATAGAGCGCAGTTTCTTTCATAGATTTAGTTCCATCATTGCCTAGAACTTCAGACATATGAGGTTTCCATTTGGTTACAGTGGCTTGTCACACGCTTTCATCTAAGGATTTTAGAAAAATTCTCATTCTGGCTTTCCAATATGCATAGTCGGAGCCATCAAAAGGTGGTGGCCTGGTAATAGACAAGCTATCAAAATTTGACATAATGAAAGCTCTAAATCTTTAAACTCAAGGAACCTAATCTAAAAATATGAGCAACTTATCACTAATACCACTTGAAAAGGGCGAGCTTAACAATCCTATAGGGGGGTGAATAGGACTATGCCAAATAAAAACTTAAAGTACTGAAATAATAAATTGATTCAAACTTAGTTCGTAGGACAACTTTACACCAAAAACAAAGTTTTATGTAGGACAACCCAATTTCACGAACATTTGTAAGGATCAAGACTTCAAACCAAGCAAGAGATAATAAAGTTATCTATTACAAACATTCACCACTAGTGCAGAAATAAAGTTATAATCATTCACCACAGATACAAAAATTAAACATTCACCACAACACCAGGAGTTATAGTGGTTCGATGAGTACACCAACTGTTCTCAAACAACCACACCTACTCCACTCCCAATAATCACAACCCACATGATATTGGCATTCACTATAAACAAGGTATTCATAGGTTCACCTTAAAACCTTACACAGCTGTGATTTTAAAGGGCTTATCACAAACCAAAAACCCCACACTGAGATGTTCTGGCTATCTCAGTCAAAACCAATACATGAGATTTTCTGGCTATCTCAAAGAAATCAAAATACAAAGAATATAAATGTACTTATCTTCTTATTGAAGACGTTCTTGATGTAGCATGTAAAACCGTTTTGCTTCACGTAGAATGTTCAATGTCCAGTAACACAAACAAGGGTTCTACGTTCTAGATTGATTTTAAATTAATTCAAACCAAAGGCTACCTGTTTGAATTCATCAAGATCTCAAAGAAGAGCAATTACTCTCTTTAAAAAGAAAGATTCATGAAAAGATATGAAGGAATTAAAACAAAAGGCTATTTACACAAAATATTAAAATATCATGCAATAGCTTAAAGATAGTAGGGACTTCTCTCTCTCTCTCTCTCTCTCTCTCTCTCTCTCTCTCTCTCTCTCTCCCTCTCTCTCTCTCTCTCTCTCTCTTGGTGAAGGCTTTTCTTAGCTTGAATGAATAATTTCGGAATGAGAAAATGCCTCTATTTATAGTTAGAAATGTTGTTGTTTCGACTCGTGTAAGATCTAACAAATTTTCAAATTTTGGGCGCGATCAGATAAAACTGTTCTTCGACTGGTCAAAGGCCCTGCTCGACTGGTTGAGGGTGGCAAAATATAGTTGGGACTTCGAGTCGAGTAACCCTCGACTGGTCGAGGAAGCAACGAAAAAATCTACTTTTTGCATTTTGAATTTAAACTAATCGAATCACAGTTTAGACTAGTTGTCACGCCCCAAATCAGGGGATGGACAACTTCTGTGATGCTCCGAATCTAGCACTCAACTTCCATAAACCAAGTCCCGAGTTCGACACACCACAAGGAAGATTTTTTACTGAATTTATATATATATATAATACCTGAGCATGAAGATTCATAATCAAAATACCAAGCAACACTCTCCATTATAAATCCTAATGGTTACAAGTACAATGATTTCCAAAAAGTACACAACGTCAACATTGCCAATTCAAAAAATAGATACAATGCATCGAGAAAACTAAGTCTTTTAAGCTACTCCTGCCCTTAAAAAATGGGAAATAGGAAGCTTAGGCAAAAAGTCTAGTGAGTACACACGTGTGTGTAGTGTGTCCTACATGCAAGCAAGATAAATTGCCATGAATAAATCATGTATGGTGAAAGGCGTATAGTACGTAAGGTATGATGTCAATGCCAATGCAATGCAATGCATATGCATCATAGTAATACTCCGAGTCAATGATACCAGCATCATCAAGTCATCTTTTCATTCCTCCTATACCACAGCCATAACTGTATTACACGCATCCATAATCACATCATCATCATCGTATTTGTAAGTGCTATGTTTTCTAGCTCCTATGATTGTCAAATTTTGTAGTGCTAAAACCTCTTGGAATTTGTGTCTTGTGTAGCGCATCTACATATTCAAGACTGTGCTTCTCATGTACAAGAACAAAGGTCTTTACCTCAAGAACTTCAAGTGCAAGATTACATGTTCATGTTCAAGTACAACACCAAGTGTGAATTCAATCTTTCAAGCTTCAATAGTTCAAGTTTTCAAACTTTGTCCAAGTCAAGACAAAGTTCTTTACTCTGAACCTCAAGCTCAAGCTTCAATGTTAGTCATATTCAAGCTTCAAAAGTCTCAAGTTCAAGCTTCATGAACTTCAAAGAACAACTATCAACTGAAGCAAAAGAAGATTCAATGTTCATACATCATGTATAAGGTATGAATGACCCTAGATTGACCATAGGGTATGTCATTTTGAATACATAATTTAAATTGGGTCATTTTATAAGTGCATAGTCTGTTTTTCGACTAGTCTTAGACTAAGTTCGACTAGTCCTAACACTGGCTCAACTAGTCCAAGAAATCCTCGACCAGTCCTAAGTTTGTTACTTATTTTCGGGATTTTTGTTATTTCTTCGGCCAGTCCTGAAGACTGCTCGACCGGTCGTGTGAACAGTGCTCGACCAGTCCTACAGGCTCGACTCAAAGTCCAGCAACTAAATTGAGTTCTGCACGACCAGTCGTGGACAGGACTCGACCGGTCGTGGAGGCCGCTCGACCGTCGAGCAGGTCCTTCGACCAGTCGTGGAACAGTCCTATCTTATCGCGCCCAAACTTTCAAAAGTTTGTTGGTCCTTCAACCAGTCGAGCTGACCTCAGGGCCAATCGAGAGTGCGATTTCTGCACTTATAAATAGAGCACGAATTTCAGAGTTTAATATCCAATTCAAGCAAAATCAATACGCCGCTCTGAGAGATAAGTTAGTGCTATTCTTAAACTATCTAGTTCTTATTTCATATTCTCTTTAATTAGCTTTTTATATTTGATTTTGTATTCTACATTCCAATTTTATTTGAAAGAGGGATTGAAGTATTCTCATTTCTTGGAATCAAAATCAAATCGAGCTAACCCAAGGTGATTTAATTTAAAATCAATTTAAAACTTAGAACCTTTTCATAAGTGAGTGTGAACATTGAACATCTATGTTGAACTTCTACTCCGAATTGGTTCTTCCAGGCTGCATCAAAAAGAGAATATCCAGATAAGTATTTTACAATTTTGTAAATTCATTGTTTTGGTTTCATTGAGATTGTACCAGAAAAATCTCATTCTTTTAGTTGTCTGAGGTGTCTAGAAAACTCAGAGTGTGGGGTTTTTGAATTGTGTAAGTTCACTTGAAAGACACAATTGTGAGGATTTTAGGTGAACCTTGAAAAACCTATTTTCATAGTAAACGCTAATATCCACTGTGAGGATATTAGGAGTGGAGTGGTTGTGTGGATGTTTTTCTAAACAGTTGGTGTACACACAAGCGAACCACTATAATTTCTGGTCTTGTGGTGATTGATTGAATATTTCATTTTGTGGATGTTGTAATTTCCCTTTATGCATTTGTGGAGAATGTTGTAATTTCTTTTATGCAAGTGTGGGAATGTTGTAATAACTTAATTATTTCTTTTGCTATTTATTTCTTTATTCCTCTATATCGGTTTGAGATTTCAATACACAAACCGTTCTAGGAATCAGGTTGTCCTACCATAAGCTATTGGTTTTTGGTGTAAGGTTGTCCTTAGAATAACATCTGTATCAACCTCTCAATACTTGTACACTTGAGGTTGTTTTACACTTCCTCATTGTGGATTGTTTAAGTGCTATCTTTATTTATATTTGTTTAATTCCACAGTTTATTTTTTTAATTTAGCATAGTCCTATTCACCCCTCCCCTCTAGGCCTCTTAGCTCGGCTTTTTCAATATTGTCATGTCATATCATAACCGTATATCTCGGGAAACACTGTGGTCAAAACCCATGCACTAGACACTAATAATTGACCTCGCATTCCACCAACTGTATATCATGGAAAACACTATGGTCGACACCCATGCACCAGACACCAGTAATCGACCTCGCATACCTACCCTGCGGTGGACTTCCACCTTGCATGCCAGTAACGGACCTCATTCGCGCTTCTCCTCGCCGACGAGTCAGACCGGTCCCTGTTTGCGCCTCAACCCTTAAGCAGGTTGGACCCACCTCTTGTCAACCCGACCTCGTCAGTGGGAGTCAAATCCATGACCCATGTATCCACTCGGCCTGACTGTGAGGTATCCCTAGCTAGCATAGGGGTTTAGGGACTTTCAACCCAAGGAGCACATCATCTCCTACTATTTCCACACTTCCGGTGTCCCGTTCCTTTTCAGGGATAACCCAAGTCATCATCATAGATGTACATTTCGTCATCAAGATCCAACTCATCTTATACGGCATGACTGTGGTATTTTCGATCATCATGAATGTCATGATTATGCATGAATTCAAGCAATTATGATAAGGCATACATTCAAGGGCATGTGGTATGCATATAATGCCATGAGTTTAGGGTCTGCTTAACCTTTAAGCCAAAAATGACGTATAATCATCATGTGCCACTATCAGCTATATCAATCCATGGTCATGTGACTAAACTGAAGAGGACATATCTTACACATGAACAAATGTATTGAAGTACACTTGCACATACCATCATTCCATGGTGCATGAGTATGATCAATATCAACATGGTCAAGTAAATGAAATTAGTATGCTAGGAAGTGGAACAACATTAATCAAGATATTAAATCACATACTTCTATTAACCATAATCACTAATATCATCCATAGCTATCATAATTACGAGCATTAATTGTATTCAGAGTTACACCTTATCCTTCGCAAGATAGATATTCCATTAGTGGCTTTGGCCCAACATCATTTTCTTCTATTGGGGCTACATGGTTATACCGTAACTGGGCCTTATGGTTAATGAGTGGTGGTGACGCAAAGTACACGCACCAAGTGGTTATGAGATGAAAGACAGATATAACATATAGTAAATGAACCACAGGATAGATGGTGCTGGTGAAACTCATATAATGTAGAGGGCTTCACCTTCAAGTGGGTTGTTAGTAGGTTGGATTGCAAATAATTATCATGGTAGTTCTACAATAGTTCGGAAGGCACAGGTAAACCTCATAAGATACAGTTAGCCCTAAGTTGAATAACTTGGTATATCATATACACATAAGAGTTAGTCATGGTTGGATGACGTGGGTTTGTCTTATACAACGTAGTGGGTCCTACTTCCAAGTGGTACTGCAAGCAGATGGGTCCACACATAAACATTACAGTGGGTCCTAACAAGTAGATAGTATAGGTAACTCACATAAATTAAGGTAGTACGAGAAAGAACAGTTCAGATGCAGAAGCACACGTCAGTGGGCTCCATGATCGAACTATTTAGTTGGCAAAACAATTGAACAATGCGAATAAAATACGTACATTGAGTGGGTTCACAAGTGTTCGAAAGTTATACGTTCAATTAACATTATTTCATATCGTCTGACTTATTTAGGAATTAGATCTAGGTCATTTTGGAATCGTGTTCTAGGATTAGCTAGCCTAATAGATAAATGGTGAAATATGCAATACTTACATCAAGGTAGGGTCCAAAATCAATCTGACATGCGTCCTAAGTTCACATACCGTAGAGGTTACACTATCAGCATAGTCCACGAGTCTAAGAAATCACACAATTCTCGTATGCCACATGGTCTTATGGCCACTCCATTATTAGAAGTCCATATGGTTGAATGGCCACACAAATGTCACTCTACTTGTCATAATAAGAGACTTAAGGTGAGATGGTAACTTATTATTATTATTATTATTATTATTATTATTTTAATTATACCATAGCTCGCATAATGGGGCAACCGCTTTACTAAACTTTCACATAGTCAGGCGGCCAGTACCACAATTTCACATAGCTTAGCAGTCACATAAGCACCACATGATCATATGGTTAGGCCACACATTCCCCACATACCCACATGATTTACGACTATCCATGTCACGCTTGATCACAAGATTTATAAGCTACATATTCAACATCATTTCGTTAAATCTAGCTGCCATTCATCCCGTCAGTGATCATATGGTTAAAGGCCACAACAATCATAAATCCACTTAAACAAGTAGTCACACATTTGCCCCAAATTCATACAGTTAGATGACTACATATACTCTACCATTGCCTATGATTAGGTGGCCATACATACATTAAATACCCACATGATTAATGGGCCAAACAGGTATATCATACCCTCACACTACTAGAGTCTACATATTTGTTATAATTGAACATGTTTAAGGGTTTAAACACAAGTCACATGATCCTATTACTTGGGACCGCACTCTAACCAAAGTGCCAAGTGGTCAAGGGCTCTCCACAATCAGCCCATTTAAGGAATTCATCATCATTACTTCAAAAATTACAATACCAATTCATTATACATTCAACAAATGGAGATTACAAACTCTTGCCGAAGAGGTCCAATAGTTGGCCCAAACAAGGCTTCCACTGATGGGTCCACATGGCATTCACTCAAAATGGGCTTTAACATTCTTGGGCCCACACACCAATGGAATTCACAATGGGTCCTATGCGGTAGAGTCCATGGGGATTTTCCATGAGGTTGAGTTGTATGTGACCCATCTTAGGTTAGGATCCGATCCAACAATCCGGTAAAGTTGATGGATGGTATGGATATGCATTGCTTCATTAACATCAGCCCTAAGAAATTTTTAGTGATATGAGTTCGTTTCTTACTGTTTCAAGTGGTACGGTCTAGGTGGACTTTGGATTAGCCTGATTTTTTTAAAAACCATGTCATGTAATGGGCTGGTCAAGGATGATGAACGGACTCAATAAATTAGATACATCATGGTAGACCCACAAAGAGTCTTTATTGGTAAATGTTCAATTTCTACTATTCGTGTGGTGCAGCCTACCTAAAATTTGGATCAGCTTTATTTTTGGGCTCATGTACTAAAATGGTCTATCAAAGGCAATGTATTGTGCAGATTTGATGTAGACATCAAGTGGGCCTCTTGGCTTAAAATCAAGTCAATCTGTGGCTCGTGTGGGCCATACCACACACACAAGTTGGGAGGGTTACCATCCATTAAACATTCATAATCATTTGTTAGGTCACCAAGGCGTGGTTCACAAATCCAGCCCATCCATTATGTGTGTCCCACTTGGTTAAGGGGTCAGTTTAAGTTTCACCTGCATCCAAATTTCAGGTGGACCCCAGCAAGTGATTTTATATCCTCAAGCTCTGAGTTGTACGAAAGGTTCAAGGAGATCAAAGTTACATGGGTCCCAAAGTGATGTATTTATTATATATACATAGTTCATATTTTTATTTATTTATTTATTTTGAGATCATTTTAGAGCATTATCCAAAAATGAATCATATCCAAAGATTATCTGGACCTCACCACAAATAGCAGTGAAGATAATGATTTCACCGTTAAACAATTCACAAGGCCACCATAAAGTTTATTTTCCATTCAATCTGTTCATAAGGTCACAATGACCTGAATTAAGAGGAAGAACAAATTTCATATTTGTCCAAAAGTTCTGTGACCCAAAAAGGGTTCCAATGGTAGACGTTCAATCCCTTACTGCTTTTGTAGTGTGGACCACTTGATAGTTAGATCTATCTTATTTTTCTTCTCAAGCATTAAGACAAGCTCACCAAATGGATGGACGATTTAGATATAATACATACCTCATGATCTGACCCACAAATATTGTTGATTTATCCAGCTTCCTATTTTTATTTTTATTTTTTATTTTTTTTTATGGTGTGGGCCACCTGAGTTTCGTGTACGGCTGATTTTTGGGGTATCCCATTTTCAAAAGGGGACCCATCAAATGCACGGTGTAGATGTCCGACATACACCACGGTGGGACCAGTGGTGGGGCCACTGTCCCTCCCCGTTCCAAGCAACGATAGCTGCAGCATCCTTGGACGTTGGACGTCAGCAACAAGGGGTTGATGCCCCTTGCCTATCCATTTTTTATTTTTTTTATTATTTTTTTTTTTTGTTTTAGTGTGGTTTTTCATAGGTGGGGTGCACATCAAGATAATCAAGTCCGTCTGTTGCATTCTCTAGCTCGTGGCACATCCAACGAGTCCAATATGCAGTATGTTTTGACGCACAAAAACATCACTGCGGGCCATAACAGTTTAACACTATTAAAATAGTCTTTCTGATGGTGTGGCCTCCCAGAGATCTAGATTGGCTTCATTTTTTGGCTCAATGCCTAAAATGAGTGGGGAAATTGGATGGATGGTGTGGATTAAATACATATATTAGGGTGGGTCCTGTTGTGGGCCCATAGCTCCTGCCCCTTGAAACCAATTGGGACGCTGGCAGCAACAGCGTCCACCAATATATTTTTTATTTTTATTTTTTTGTTGTTTTTGTTTTGATGTGATGTACACGTGTGTACATGTGTGTATGTGTGTGTGGCCAGCCCAATGGGCCACACTTTGGACGACTTGGATGGCGTACAAAATTATGGTGGGACCCACTATCAATGGATCCCACATAAAATCTATAACAAATTATTATTATTATTATTATTACTATTATTATTATTATTATTATATTATTATTATTATTATTATATATTCTCCTATGCACCCACAACATTAATCACATCATTATCATCATATCATCACAACTGTTAATCATCTTTTTATATGTATTCTCCTATATATCCACACCATTGATCACATCATAATCATCAAATCATTTCCACTATTAATCATCCAAATAATAAAAAAGAAAACAAACCATAAGAGTGGAGGGGGTGTACTCACCTTGATGGATTAGATGGATGGTAGAGATTGATGGAAGGGATGGGATTGATGGAGTTGATGGCCCACCAAGATCACTCCTCTCTCTCTCTCTCTCTCTCTCTCTCTCTCTCTCTCTCTCTCTCTCTCTCTCTCTCTCTCTCTCTCTCTCTCTCTCTGTGTAGAAAAATGGTGAAATGCTAAGGGATGAAGGACTATTTGTAGAGAAATTATTAAAATGTGATTAGATTCAATTAATGTGATCTTGGTTAGCTTAGACTAGGATTATGGCAATTAATTCATGATTTGTAATTAATGGTGGATTCAAGGGACATGGGATGGCATGGTGTGATGATGTCATGCATAGGGTATGGTATGGAGAGAAGTTGACTTTGGGGAGCACATGAGAGAGGGATGGCATGGGAGGGTGACATCACACACATGGGTAGAGATTCTCTCACCCATATGTGGCATGTGCATGTGTGCATGGCATGTGTGGTGCACATGTGTGAAATGGAGTACATGGCGGCATGCGCACATGATTACTAACGATTCTTTGCGGCGTATCTCACTAACGGAGCATCGTACAGACGCACGTGTGGTACTTACGCGATCGCGGCAATGGGGCGGTTGAAATGAAATCAGTTTCGAAGCCTTAGGGTTCCGGTCAGTCGGGTGTGCACTATGCACGACTAGTCCAGGTTTGGCTAAAGGCGTCGATCATCGTGCACATAGGTATAGAAAATTGTACGGAATGGACGGGTTCTTACACTAGTCGAACCTAAGCCTAGACTAGTCGAAGTTAAGCCTATATAATGTATGAAAACCCATATATGATGTTTTGGGCTATCTTTTACACAGCAGCTTTGCTCCTCTTCTAGCCTTATTTATCATATTTCTCTTGGTCTCCTAAGGTTAAGGGATGATCAATTATGCATTTCTATTAGGTCAAGATCATCTAGAGGCATATGGGTTGTTTTAGGTCAAGTGTTATGGTCACCAAGGTACCTCATTTACCTTTTCTTGCTTCCTTGATGCTTCAGCTTCTCTTGTGTCTTCAGTCTTCACTTTCTAAAGGCTCAACTGACTACATGACACAACGACCCACGTGATTGACAAACCAGGTGCAAAATTCAATGCACTAACATGCCACTCATTGCGCGCATGACAAAGTGAGTAGAAAAGACCTCATTATCTGCCTCATCAGTGGTATGTCAATGCCCACCATGCTCATTAATGGCAGACTCATTTCATGAGCTGGTCAACCTCAACCTACCTTACAGTCCCCTGCCCTCGGACGGATAAGGACACACCTCTGTCCAACCAACCTCAACATTGTGAGAGACACAGCCTACTAGTATTTGGCACTCGGGCGCTCATATTATTCACTCGGTCTCGATTTTGAAGCATCCTACTGGTACCATAGGGTTTAGAGACTTTCACCTAAGGACATCCATAACGCCCAAGTTCTAGAACATATATTTCCAGTATTCAATCCAACCATCCACGATATGCCTGTGGAGGTCACAACCCCGATGTCAGTAGGGTATAAAGTGATCGTGACATATAGGATACGAAATGTATGAGTCATACTATCCAAGTCATTCACCAAACATGCGTATATCGTGCGATCATGTGGGGCGACCCTATCTCATATAGAGTCCCCTAAGGGAACTGGCCTACTAATAATATCCAACAAAAAATAAATCAGATCATCAATGGCACCACTATAATTACTTTTATAGGAATCTACATCGTCTGAACATTGTCGGTGTAATTTGTCGGTTTGGTTAGTCATTAGGAGGTGACCATGTGCTTATGGCCTATCCAAGTCTTAGGATTTCATCATTTCAGGCAAAGTATAAGCTGGAATGGATTTAATGCAACCATAGTGTCAACATCATATACGGACACTAGTTAGAGATATTAAAGTTGAATTAATGCTTAATTTCAAATCCCTACAAATATATTATGCATATTACCTTAGGATTATAGGGATTTTGAATCGGGTGTGCCAAACAAAGCAAGGGGATTCTAGGATCCCAAGTCTAAGGGAGCTCCAAATCTAAGGGATCCCAAGTCTTAAGGGATTCCCAAAACCATCAGATTTCCCACCGCCACAGTTCCTATGGTGTGGATCACCTTAGATCTAGATCGAACTGAAATTTGGGACCACGGCCTAACTTGATCTGTAGAAGGAGATGGACTGCTTGGATGGAACACATCCATCAAGGTGGATCCCACGAGTGGGCCCCAGTCCTTGAAAAAGGGGCAGCCCCTGCCCATGATTCCCTCGGTGTATTCCACCTGAATTTCGTATCAGTCTGAGTTTTGGGCCTTCGGCCTAAAATGATTTGGCAAAACCAATGAACGACGCAGATGAAACAAACACATCATGGAGGGTCCCGCGAGTGGGCCCCACTCCACGTCCTGCTGGGCGTTCGCCCGCCTGGACGCTGCATCGCCAGTGCATGTTTATGGCGTGTTTTTTTTTTTTTTTTTTTGTTATATTTTATTTTCTGTGTCGCCATCAAGGTGGGCCCCATTTGGATGATACGACCCGTCCACCGGATTGGCCAGCTCGAGCGGAGTCCGATGGTCATGAATTGAGCTCATTTGGATGATCAGCGACTCCACAGTGCGCCTTGGAAGATTTCAGCTGACCCTGAATTGAGCCGGCAGGGACTCACAGTGCGCCTTGGAAGATTTCAACAGCAGGAATTTAATTCCCTCAGTGCAGCCCACTCAACATTCGGACTTGCCTCATTTTTCAGCCCATGGCCCAAAATGATTTCGAGAAATAAGTGGACGGCGTGGATCCACAAAACGCATCAAGTTGGGGCCACGACTGGGGACACCCTCCCACGTCCGCATGTGCTGACGTGAGGGGTGTTCCCCAACCCCGCCGTTCCCTGTGGTGTGGTCCACCTGAGGTAGAGATCAACTTCTTTTTTGGTCTAAATAGTCAAAATGAGCTGGGAAAACAGATGGACAGTGTGGATTTAAGAAGTACATCAAGGTGGGTCCCATGAGTGGGCACCCACGTCCCAGCTGCCTGCATGCACTGACGTTGGGGCTTTCCAATCACTTGCAGCTTATAGTGTGCCCCAACTGAAATATAGATCGTCTTTATTTTTGGGCTCAATGGCCAAAATGATCTCCGGGTTTGATCGATGGCGTGGATGAAACATATGCATCATGGTGGGACCCACGAGTGGGCCCACACAGTGGCACTCGGAAGGTGAAGCAGCCATGCGGCCGGGCAGCAGTGTCTCTGGTTTAAGTGGTGGTGGGGCCCACCCAGAGGAATACACTCCGTGCATTAGATTGGCCAGCTCATGGTGGGCCAAAGAGCTTTGGATCAATCTTGTTTTTTTTTTTTTTTTTTTTTTTTTGGTGTTTTTTCTTCATGTAAATCCATGTGATCTAAATAATAGATTAAATAGAAAATAAACATCATGGTGGATCACACAAGGTGGTCCACGCTGTGATAGCGTGCGGGGCATGCTCCCCAATAGTGTGGCCCACTTGTGGGCCCCACAACACTATCAAAAGAAGAAGAAAGGGAAACGAAAGGAAAAGGAAAGCAAGGAAAGATCCGGCCATCGGGGTGGCCCGCCGCCACTATGGGGTCCACCATACATTCCATACATGATCAAGGTGGGTTCCACCCTTGTGGCCCACTAAAATGGGATAACACAAAGGAAATGGATGATTTTTATCCTCTCATGCACTCACAACGACGGATGAACGATCATATCGGTGCGGATCGGTGTTCGGATGGCCCACCAAGATTCTCTCCACTCCTAATCTCATCTAATCTCTCTTTTCCCTTCTCTCTTCCTCTTAACCTCTAGATCTCTCCCTAATTTCTCTCAAGCTCTCTTTCTCAAACCATTTCTTTAATTTTCTCTCTAATCTTTCTTTCTTTTCTCTCTTTCTCTCTCTTGATCTCTCCCTAATCACTCTAATCTCTTTCTTTCTCTTAATCTCTCTCTCACTGCTCTCTTGCTAGTAAACGTGGTAGAAATGAGAGAGGATATGAATTTTTGGTAGAATTTTGAAGATAGAGTGGGAATTACCAATAGATGGAGGGATATAATGGGGAGAGGGAGAAGGAAAGAGGAATGACTTAGCATGGGCAAGGGCATGGGTTGCATGGGCAAGGTATGGGCTTCTTTGACTAATGGAAAGAGAGAGTGGTGATGAGTTGATTGATGGATTGATTGATCGAATGATGGATGGATTGATTGGACAACCTTGGGACTTATGCAAGTGGGGCCCACACGCATTGCGCGATTTACCTTGGATTGTGCTAAAACTACAACTTCTAATCTAGGGGTCCCAATGGGGCATGCCGCGTGGCATTGAAATCGTCGATCTGGTCCACCAAGAACATGTTGGTGCCAAAGTTGAAGCATACGGAACGTCTCACGAGGTTACAGGTCTTACACACACTAGCACACGTTAATGACAAACCGAGGCACTAACATCATAGTTTCCTCGTTATTAATGGGAAGCACTTGATCTCCATGTATAAAAGACTCAAAGCTCCAACAATATGCTACCAATTCTTCCTCTACTCATCTCATTACCAATTGTAGATCTAGGAGTTTGTTACTTCTACTTGATGTTCGATGGAAATCGCATTCAAACTTGGCCCTATTGTCATGACTTTTTCTCTAGCTATGCATTCTAATGCTTATAACGCCCTGAAAATCGAGGGTCGAGCATAAGCTTCACTCCCCGGTTCCAACGCATCACTTATGCAACACAGAAAATGATGATTAAATGTTGCCTGTGTTAGTGAATTAAACATGAGTGGGATTACACCAAAACAGCATATCATACTCCAGAGATAATTAAATTACGCAAGCGAAAGAACTGTAATAGATATGTAAAGTATATAAACTGTTGTAAGTCTCCAGAGTGTGAACATGTTACCAGGTTAAATATATACATGTATACTTCTCAAAATGAACCGAAAATGAATATACATGTGTGATTCAAAAAGACAAAATAGCAAGTGTAAGGGCATATAGTCAGCATCCCAGAAGTCCTCGTCGATCAGGCCACGACTCACATGAACCCGCCTGAAAACTGCATGAAAGAGAATGCCTCGTCATTCTCATAGTCCGGCTCCGCCTCGTAGGCATCGCCTCCACCTGCAACTAAGACAGAGTCTGGTTGGTGTGTACAACACTGTCCCGTAATGTGGGAGTGAGTGATCAACTTCATGGAACCATAAAGCAAAGGTTAACATCTTATCAAATCAGTCAAGCAGTAATGATAAAACAATATAATTAAACATTCCTAAATACTCTGATTAATGCAGGAATGGTATGTATAAATGATGCACCCTCACCTGCACTCCCTCTATGATCTTCATCTAACAGTCGCGCATGTCAGTCACTTCCTCAGTGCTCTCTACTCAACGTCAAACGGCACATGCAGTGCGGTGCATGAGCGTGATTACCAAGTTCTTATTAGTCCGTTTCATACAGCATGATTGGGAAACTAAGGTACCTCCCTTATATCATTTCCCAAACAATGATCCATTCTAAGGTCGTCAGTCCTAGTAAATCTCATACGATGTTGTGATTTTAGGTCACTACAAAGGGCTCGTCAGCTCGATACAGTGTAGGCCTAGTTTATACTCTAGTTGCTACGAAAAGGCCCGTCGCCTCAACGCAGGCTCAGAGTATGCTCGAGGTCACTACAAAGGGCTCATCACCTTATCAGTGTAGGCCGACAGCTCGAATATAGTGTCCCATACTACCGTATTCGGCTCACGAGGCAGTATTGCTCACTGGTCACTACGGGGAGGCTCATCGCCCCAGCGTAGGCCGACAGCTCGACCACAGTGTCACATACCATCATGTCCGGCTCATGAGTCTTAGCGGATCGAGGTATCAAGGTTAACGGGGTTTCCACTAGTGAGTTTGGTACCCTAGGTTCAAGTAGTAGCGTCCAAACATGGTGAACATACATCGGGTCAATTGGGTTACTTGACGAGCTCGACTAGTACGAGCACACGTTGAGTTATCGACATGAAGTGCATAAGCACACCGTGTGACCTAACCACTGTCGACATCTCAAGTACGGCTCGAATTCATCGACCACATCCTATGTGGCGACCGACTCCAGCCACCAGTTCGAGGCTTGTTACCGATTCTTTGGACTATATAATAGCCCCAACCACATTCACTTTCAACAAACAATCATATGAGATAACCAAAGCAGTGATGGATCAATAATTCAATTCATACAATCATTTGAGCAATTTATGAAATACAATTTAAACATGAATTCACACATATGCATTCCATACCTAAATAGACACTATATTATAAGTACCTGGAGGAAATCATACACATGGTTAAGGTAGTTGAGAATCACATCTCAACACTCTTACAAAGTACAATTTACTAACTACTAGTTTATTCAAGCATTCTTACAAACACTTAGTCTACACACTCCAACATACATGATATATGTTGATTATAATATGTATTAGGGCAAAACCCTTCCTCAAGGAGTTGTCGCCTACACAACAATCATATATACACAACAATTTGTCATGGCGAGTACGAATGCAAATCCTACACTCATTCAGACATTTTCACAAACACTTAGGCTACACATTATAACATACACGACGTATGTTGGGATAACATGTCTTAGGGCAAATCCTTTCATCAAGGAGTTGTTACACATATAACTAGCATATATACACGGCAAATAATCATGGCAAATACAATTTCAAATTCCATACATATATGATGATTTCTACAAACACATGGATTACAATATATTCAACATAGTCCATATATATCTGTGTCGCAAAACAAACAACGCATTTGGCATGTGAAAAGGCACCCACGTCAGTAATAAATCATAAACTGACATTGAAAGCTTTGAAAACCATAACCTATACGTTTATAGTCCGCACCTTACGCCGGTAAACACGTATCGAATTCGTTTTAGACACTTAGTCTTTGTCAACGGCGAATGGGCAACCTATAACATGAATTAGGTTAGCTATTTCAGAACTTACACTATCTGAAACCCTAAAACAGATTAGGGTTAGATTTTCTTACCCAAGTATGTCGTTGGAAATGCTGGATTTGTGATACAGATAGGGTGGCTAAGTGCGTGGAGC
Organism: Magnolia officinalis; assembly: GCA_021015155.1. Lineage (NCBI taxonomy): Eukaryota > Viridiplantae > Streptophyta > Magnoliopsida > Magnoliales > Magnoliaceae > Magnolia > Magnolia officinalis. The sequence goes on from JAJHSJ010000009.1 coordinate 36,067,281, forward strand.
AACGGGATCAAATCCCAGGATGAATCTCCAACTCTCTCTCTCTCTTTCTCTCTCTTTCCTTTCCTTTTCATCTCCTCTCTTTCTTAGGGTTTCAAAATTCATATGGAATATGAGAGAGAGGGTTTAAAGCCCTTATATAGGCCCAGAACTGATGGAAATAGCCCCAGGGGCATGGGATACTCAGGTTATAGCCAAAACCCATCTATTTCGGCTCAACGGAGTACTTCTGAAGGCCCCCTTTCTACGTGCGGTCGGACTTAAGCTCTCTGACATTGGATCTAGGTCGAGTTAAGTTTTCGATCCGATCGGATTTACAGATCGACCGTGGCGGACCAGTTTCAGTTCAACGGTCACCGGTACTCGATCAGGGCCACAAGTGCACTGACATGTGTGAAAAATTTTGCCTGATCCGAGGGTGCATTTGGGTTAGATTCTAACGGTCTGAATCCTTATATTTGACCCGCAAGTGACACGTCTTAGATTACTTAAGTTTGGATTTTTGTTTGAAAGATATTCATATTCCTCACACACTATATTCCGGGCTCAAGTTGTGCATTTCTGGACACAGTCAGGACTTGATTTCCGAGATAGTTGTCAAGCCCAACAAGGTGGTCATAATCGTTTAGTTTTATGGAAATTGGACTTTCGACGTGCGGTCCAAGTCCGATACGGAGTTTCGTGATGATCTCGAGAGCAACTAGGTAATGAGATTGATCCTAGATTATAGGGTAATGTAGCGTAGATGATTCTGTAAGTTTTGAGTCTTGCAGTTCGTATTTAAAGTAGTTTAAGCGAATTTCTCAACTAATTTTGTAACATCCCGGATTTTTGCCAACCTGGGATTAGACGTCCTTAGGCGATGGGTCGATCCTAACACCTTATTAACTTGTCAGAACTGAATCCCACAGTCTAAAATCGCTCCTTAACCCATTTCCTTCATAAATCCCACTCTTCACCACCTTATTCTTTAAATTTTCTAAGTACTTTCACATTAGACACTATCTTAAAGTTTAGGTGATGAAAAACAATACTTAAACTAAACATTGCTACAAAGGACTAAGTACCACCTCAGACCGAAATCACTCAGGACTAAATCCTTTAGAAATTAGGCGAGAATTAGCTAGTGTTAAACTAGAGTGCCTGTGAAATTAGCACCAATCACTTTAAATACGATCTGCAAGACCCAAAACTTGTAGAATCATTGACGCTAGGTTACCCTAAAATCTAGGATCAATCTCATTACCCGGCTGCTCTCGGGAGCATCTCGAAACTCCGTTTCAGATCTGGACCACACGTCGGAAGTCCGATTAACACGAAATTAAGGACTTAGGACCGCCTCGCTGGGCTTGACAACCATCTCGGAAATCAAATCCAGATAGTGTCCCAACGCTATTCACTTAAGCTCGGAGTGAAGAGTGTGAGAAATGTGAAATTAATTCAAAATAAAATATCTTGAATAGTAATCTGGCACCTCTTGCTTGCAGATCAGTTTTAAGCAATCAGACCGTCAGAATCAGACCAAATTACACCCTCGGATCAGGAGAAATTTCATACACATTTACATGTACTCGGAATCTCCGATCGAGATCCGCTGACCGTTGAACTGAAACTGGTCCGTCACGCGTAATCTGGAATCCCGACTGAAACGAAAACTTAATAGAACGTAGATCCGGTGTCTGTGAGCTTAAGTCCGACCTTTGGCTCAAGGAGGCCCGCCAGAAGTCCTCCGTTGAGCTGAAACTGACCCGCTTTGGTTATAACCTAAGTATACTTTGACCTGGAGTCTGTTTCGGTGAGGTTTTAGGCTATATAAGGACCTTAAACCCTCTCTCATTGCAGCCATACGAATTTGAGAGAAAACCTAGAGAGAGAAGAGAGAAAAGAGAGAGAAAGTGTGGGAGCAGTGGGAGAACCTCCCTGCCACTCTTCCCTGCCGCTCCACGAGCTCCACCGCTCCGTTCTCATCGCTTTCCCGGCGATTCCAGCTCCGTTTCTAGGTAAGAAACTCTAACCCTAATCTGATTTGGGGCTTGGGTGGTTGTAGGTTATGAAATAGCTAACCTATTTCGTTCTATAGGTTGCCAAACTGCCGAATACAGAAGCTTAGCAAACCTATGGACTTCGTTACGATTCTACGACAAAAGGTGAGGACTTTAAGTGTATAGGTTACTGTTTTCAACGCTTTCAATGTCAGATAATGATAGATTCATGATCTGCATGCAATTGCACATGTACAAAGTGCTATCTGTTTTCCATTTCAATTAAAGATGAAAAATATGGAATTCTACATACTCTAGGTATTTGAAGAAAGTACCGTATACGTACAAATTTTGGAAATGTATATGACATGATTATTTGTCGTATAAATATATTATATGTGGATAAATTACCTGTTTGGCGAAAGGATTCGCCCTAATACATGTTTTGCTTATATACACTATGTATGTTGAAATTGTGTATTCTAGAAAATACCGTATACGTATAAATTTTGGAGATATATTTATCATGATTATTTGTTGTATGAATATATTATACATGAATAAAATACTCGCTTGGCTAAAGGATAGCCCTAATACATGTTTTGCTAACATACACCATGTATGTTGTAATAGTGTATTCTAAGTGTTTGTGAAAATGACTGAATGAGTATAGAATTCTCATTCGTGCTCGCCATGACTAATTGTCATGGATTCATGATTGTTGTATTGGTGATACCCCTTTGACGAAAGGATTTGCCCTAAATCACGCCACGGCCAATACACACTATATATGCTAAAATGTGTGGCCCAAGTGTTTATGGAAATGACTGAATGAATATGGAACTTGGATTCCTGCTTGCCATGACTATCCGTCGTGGGTGTATGCGTGTTATGATTAGGGTAACTCCCTAGTGAAAGGATTTGGCCTTATACCTATGATCAACACATGTCATGTATGTTGATACATGTATTTTTAAAGTGTTTGTTAAAATGTCTGAATGAGTAGTAGTTAGTAAATTGTAATGTTTAAGGGTGTTGAGATATGATGCTCAACTCCTTTAACTATGTGTATGATTTCCTTGGGTAGCTGTGTGATTAGGAATTGAATATGTACAAATTCATGCTTGTGTTGTGCTTCATAACATGCTCAACTGCTTTTATGATTTTATCTAAGTAATGCATATGTTAAATTCATGTTTACGTTGTATGATCTGTCATGGGTGATGGGGGAGTGAAGCAACGAATGCGTGCAACAGCCCTGGCAGTCCTAAACGGATAATATCAGACTTTGATTGTATGATTTGAACCTTGATCCATTACTGCTTTACTATTTGAAATTGATTGTGTTTGGGGCTATGATTATAGTCCAGACAATCGGTACCAGAATTGAATTCGTGGCTGTGATTTATTTGCCACGTGTGATGTGTTCGACGAACTCGAGTCGTACTTCGGTGTGCAATAGTGGTTGGCCACGCGAAGTACTTATGCACTTCATGTCGTTCAACTTGTTGTACGCTCGAGCTAGCCGAGCTCGTCAGGCAACCCGATCTGTCTTATGTATGTTCACCATGTTTGGACGCTACTGCTTGAACCTAGGGTACCAAACTTACCAGTGGAATCCCTTTTAACCATGGTACCTCGATCCGCTAAGACTCATGAGCCGGGCATGGTGGTATGGGACACCGTGGTCGAGCTGTCGGTCTACGTTGGGGCCACATGCCTCCCCGTAGTGACCAGTGAGCAACCAAACTCGTGAGCCATTATGGTGGTATGGGACACTATATTCGTGCTGTCGGCCTACATTGATAAGGTGATGGGGGAGTGGTGCAACAAATGCGAGCAACAGCCCTAGCAGCCCTTTGTAGTGACCTCGAGCATACTCTGAAATCGCGGTGAGTCTTACAGTTTGCCGCGGTATATCGAGTATGAACTAGTCCTGTTTCTGTATTGTTATGAATCGTTTAAGAGGTGATGGGGGAGTGGTGTAACCTTTGTGCGTAACAGCCCTGGCAGCCTTTGCAGTGACCTAGAAAACACACCGTCGTCTGATATTAACTAGGACTGACGACCCTAGCATGGATCATGTTTGAGAATGATACAAGGGAGGTACCTTAGTTTCTCAATCCTGCTGTTTGAAATGGACTAATTAAAAACTCGGTAATCATGCTCATCATGCATTGCATGTGCCTGGAAGATGTGGAGCACTGAGGGATAAAAGCATGCCGCGAATGTGAGATGGTGTCGCACGAGGGAGGGTGTGGTGAGGGCATCCATCATACCCACATCCATACTTGCATTAATAAGAGTAGTTAGGAGTGTTTGATTTTACTGCTTTATCATTACTGTTTGACTGTATTGATAACATGTTAACCTATGCTTTATTGTTCCACTGAGTTAGCTACTCACTCCCACGTTACGGGATGGTGTTTCGAACACCCACCAGACATTGTCTGATTTCAGATGGCGACGCTACTTCTGAGGCGGAGCCGGACCTCTGCAATGACTACAATGCCTACTTGTATTGGTTGTCTTCTGACGGCTTCCAGTAAGTCGTGTCCTGATCGGCGGGGCTTTCTGGGATATTGACTAGAGGACCTTATACATTTGGTATATTTTAGGATTGTACTTGTAATTATTTAACCTGGTAATGTTATCACACTCAGGAGACTCATCTTAGTTTATATATTTTATCTATCTATCACAGTCTTCCGCTTGCAAATTTAACTGTCTCTGGAGTATGATATGCTGTTTGGCTTAATCTCACTCATGTTCACTACTCTAATACAGTCAACATTTAATCATCATTATCTATGTTGTATAAGTGATGTTCTGGAAACTCGAGAGTTGAGTTACTACTCGACCCTCGATTTTTCGGGATGTTACAAATTTAGTTTAACACTGAGTTAATTTCGTCTAATTTCTGAAGGATTTGGTCCTGAATGATTTCTGCCTGAGGTGGTACTCGGGTCTTTATACGGATTTTTTCGAGACGTTACAGTTTATTTTTGCCAATGCAATTAGGACAACAATTCTCGAGATGAAGTCATTTAAAACTTAAAATCTAGTCATATCGATCTCACTAGGACAATCAAAAGAGCAATAGACTAACTGGTCTTCTCATTATGATATCATCTCTAGAAAAATTGTCTCATTTTCGATAATCTTTGAATAAAAGAATAGTTTTATAAATTATTTGAACCAAAAAATGTCTCATCGAAAGGCTTCAATTAATTTTAGGTTGTGACATACCATGCCCTTAATTAAATTACCAAGGAAAAATCATTGATTAAAAGGTAAAAACGAAGAAACCTAGCATATACATGATGTAGAATAATATGCAAATGATTCATAGAATCTTAATCTAATATCCTTCTTCTTAGTGGCTTGAGTCTTTGGGATCTTCCTTAACAACCTAAGCAACTGGGTATTAGGATACCAGTGTCAAATGCATGCCTTGAATCTACAGAGTCATAGGCTTTGAATAATCATGTAGCCTTGTGTTTGAGTTGGTGCCATAGAAAACCATCTATGCCTTTATCCACTAGCCATATGGATATGATTGAGCGGATATCAATCATTGATCGTGGTGACCATGGGTTCTAAATTGGACAAATGATATGCCTTAGACAGATTTAGTGTTGCTATCATCTTATATTCATTCGGTTTATTGAGTAATTCCTCTGGTAGTCATTGGGAACTTGAGATTAGACATGAAGATCATTGACCTATGACTAGGTCCATGGGACACACCTGTGGACATCAGTTCATGAGATGTACGATCATCTTGTGAAGGAATTGACTTGGGTTAGGATGGACAATCTTTACTATCGGGAGCCAACTTGCCATTGATTTATACCTTGCCCTTACCCTACATAAGAGTGTGAGTGGTACAAACAATACAGGTGTGGACCTTTGGTCACTTATATTAGTGGATCGAGATCAAGTCAATAGTCTGGGTGCTCATTAGCTTAGATTGTGATCCTTAAACCTGAGAACATGTAAGGTTCATGATATTAATTGGTCAGCTTTAGCTCTTCTTCCTGCAAGGTCCATGCAGTGGCTAATAAAGTGGATGTAATTGAGTACTTCCATCGAGAGTCGTTGATTCTTGTATAGGCCAACAAGGGATTCATTGATTTGACTAGGAACATATTTTTGTCTTTAATCTAGATAGATTATGGACTCATCAAGTGATTTTTCCGTTAGGCCCAACACTCTTAATCATGAGTGTTAGGCCCAACACTCTTAATCATGAATATATGTATAGAATAGGCGAATTGACGGGCTTCCTTCGCAGTAAGTTACATCGAAGTTTATAGGGTGACAAAGCACTACACTGGATGGACCCCTAAAATTCTAACTCATCCTTATTTATATAACCCTATCCCAGAGAAGAGACAGAGAGCTAGCCCTGGACATCCCCATCCCATGAGACTTGTGTGTGAGGAAAAAAAAACCTTGTAAGAGAGTGGAGATCCACACCATCCTCTTCTACTGTCCCCACGCGTGGTACACTTGCGTGGATAATATATGCTTTCCTCGACACCTATCAGAGTATTAAACATCGATCTATCTCGATTCTACGGTATTGAGATAGATCAGGGAGAGACTTCTTAGTTTAGGAGATCAACATCGACAGATTGACATCACAGACATTTCTTTCATGCACATTGCGTGCAAATATGATCTCCACCACATATAGTTATATTATTGAAATTTGATATATTTGTAACATGAGTTCTTGGGATGAGTCTCATGATCAAATTGTATTCTACTATATTTTGCTACGTTTGTACGCTGTGAACCCGACAACACGTGAGTGCGAAGGTCATTTTTAGTAAAAGGACGACTACCTTGTTAGCAGTTTCTTACAATGTTATTGCAGCTGCGACATCTGGGTTCCATCATGAGTTCAATATGCCAGATATGATAAATATGGCAAACTGTGTCGTTGAACGAGGCTAGCGCCTGTCATTAGGTGATATGAGCCTTGGCGCCTAGGGGTATGCCGGACTCGGGCTATGGTAGGGGTTGAGGCCCTATGGCGTTGAGTTTCTAACGCTGAACTAAAGTCACGACTCTTGGAAGTTGCATAATGTCTTTGCGCATGTGGATATTGGGAGGATTGAAATGAGGATCAGTACCTGTTGTTTAGGGAGCAATCACTGTGGTTTTTATGCCAGGCGTAGATACTGGTGAAGGGGCATACGCCTTGCCTAAGAGGTTTACAGCATGAGTACAGAGCCTTTCATTGTTGGAAATGAGAGAGCGTTCATATTAGTGAGATCACCTTAGCTTAGTAGAAGAAGAGTGTGTGTAAATAGTCAAAAGCGCCAAAGTCATTGCAAAATGAGGTTTTTATGGTTATCTTATAGCCTTTGAGAGTTTGTAATCCCAACAAAAAGTTTGTTAGATGATTATGCCCAGGTGTCCCTCTCTAACTGGATGAGGAAAAACTTCATCGTCAAATCTTGAAAATTAAGCACGGTGATACGGAGGCTTAACAGTGCCTATATCTGGAAGACGGGTGTAAAGGCTTGTAAGTAAATTATTCTGATATGCACAAAAAATTTCTGGCTTCTATAAGAGATCACCAATATAGCAGTGATGCAGAGGTCAAATCTCAGGTGCATGCAGACTATCCAAGAGATGCATCTTGGCTTTTATTTTGCTAAAGCTCAAAAAAAAAAAAAAAAAAAAAAAAAGGTTCTCAACAGTTCTCCCACTGATGCATTTAGCAGTTGTCTATCATGAGACATCCCCAAAAGGCTTACGGTTTCATAAGGAAAACGCTCAAACAAACTTCTCATCTATCAACCATAACCATAGGTTAATGAACTCAAAACAATAGGCAGTCCTAAAGGGCCATCCATGACATCACTATAACTGTACAGTTTATGAGAAAAAGGTTTTCCCTTACTGACCAATCATCAAAGCATAGTAAATCAGACGATAATGTCCAACCAACGGTGGCAAATCAATATTTTAAAAAAAAAATAAAAAATGGCATCATTCATAGAGAGAATCCACACCATCAATCATGATGAATTATAAAATGCACAAGTATTAATTAAATATTATTAAGTTACTTGTGTACCAAAAGCACACTATAAATCAAACAGTTAAAAAGATAACTAAGATCATTTTTTTTACCATGTAACTCACATGATGAAAACAGAAGACTTAGGTCTGTTCATCCATTCAACTAAGCTAGCATCCTTAGCTGCTGAATCAGCCTTGCCATCTCCATCCCTGGGCTTCAATCTCAGCTTGGAGGATTTCTAGCTCATAGACATAGGACATGACGGTGAAGCATATGATCCTTCACAAAAGTTCATTCCACCATCTTTTCTTGGTGTTGTAGAACAAGGGTCAGAATGAAATATCTTTTTTTAACTCCTAGACTGCTTTCTGTACATATCCATTATGTTCAGAACCATGTTTGCTACATGTGCCATATTCTTATGGTGATGCTACAAGACATTAGACATACATCTTAGCCATTTTTCATAGGCATGCTATTCTAGCATGACATTTTCACTTTGCATAGGCTGCCTACAGTTGGTGCAATACCACTTCAAAGTGGGCTGGAGTCCATGAGTCGCCTTGCGGAAGCAACTTCTGCTTCGACAAAAATTACAAACAGCGTACAATAAGCTTGTGATACGTATTTATAACTGTCTACGAACTGTTCCACTTTGACGGGAGCACTTATTCCCAGAGGCTATAAATACCCCCTTGGGTCCTTAGTTGAAGCTCTCCACTGTTTCAGATCTCAAGTTCTAGAATGTTCCTGCCTCCCTTCTCATTGCCTTAGGGGAGAGAGGGTTGAGTCAAGGTGAGAATGGAGGATAATTCCAAGGACTAATTTTCTTAATATTATTTAGTAGAGGCCCACCCTCTCAAGAGAGGGTAGCGCGAGATGGTTAATCCCGAGTGACCAGAGTTTGGGGGTTCTCTCACGTCGGAGTGGTTCCTGTTGAAGCAGGGAGACCTAGAGGAGTGACGAAAATTACTCTTGGTTGGATATCTGACGTGGAGTCGAGAAAACAGCTGTAACATTATTTTTATAATCAAATTATCCGAGAAAAGCATCAAGAGACGGAATGCAAAATGAGAAATCCAAAGCAAAAACCATCATCAGAAAAAGCAAGCATATGAACAGTAGAACATCAATCAATCTGCTGACATCATTGTAAGACAAACAAAGGCCTTCATATAGCCTGACAAGAGGATTGCTTTGCTTCAACAACATATCATTATAATTCCCCAACTATGATACTACCAAGAGAGGAAAAAGAAAAGGAGAGGGAAAAAGCCCAACACATGCAGGTTACAGTCTACAGCACCATGGGTGCCCTCCTAATCAAGGAATGTTGAGGTGCAAACACTTTGCATGCCGCTTTGCCCTCGATTGATAAAATTTACCATAATAGAGAAGATGGTACATTGACCTCTTGCGGCCCCATTTCCACCATATCGGGATGAATGCACGCTTTCCTTTCTTGGCCTGTCTCTCTGGAAGCATCAAATTATTAGTTAGGAAAAATAAAAAATAAAAAAGAAATCAAACTGGAAAGATATTTTGATTTGTTTTAAAGATTGTTGAATGGTAAGATTATTCCACTATCGTGAATCAAAGCATGCAGCGTGCTTTTCACATCCATTGGAAAGGGTTACAGAGCACAAGCAGGCTGGAGATGGATTTTCAACTGATATGGTATAAAGAAGGGTTAAGCAGAACGATTTACCATGTTAAAATTGCAAACTACTGACTGATTTCCTGTTATATGCCTTAGGCACATGAACACCAGTCCAATACCAAGTTTAGACAAAATGAATGCATGAACAATGACTTTAAGCACAAGGAGCCCTTGCTTTACAGACAGCTCTCCAATATCTAAAAACTAAAACGGGGGGATAGGTAGGGGGAGATGTGGCAAAAGGAATTGGACATGTTCTTCGATATCAGATGTGCAGGATACATCTCCTAAGTTCAATGGGAGTGAGTACATTGTTAGCATATATGCCATGATGACAGGTATTCTTTACGAGGCAAAATTTGAACCTTGTTAGCACCAGGGTTGTCAAAATCATACAATCCATGCTTTGTATCATCACATGATTCAAATCTAATCATACTAAAAAATATTCAAATCACCTAAAAATAGCTCTCCATGTGAATATAATATCCAAGCTAACATTGTCATTAACTGCTCTCAGCTTGAGGGGGAGTCATGGGTGACTCTCTCGATTGGTTACTCTTTGGTTGGGCAGCACATTCTTGCTGCATGTGCTTGGATGGAGAGCATGTTTCATGTGTAGGATCCCCAAGCGCACAAATCAATCGAAAGTTGGATTCTATCTTTTCGAATGATATCCAGATTGTTCAAAACTATTTACTTTTACTTTTAAAAAAAATGCTTATGGGTCAAAATTGGATCATATGATCAAAACAGATTGCATATGGGGTCAAATTGGATCATATTATTTGAATCATAAATCGTACAATCAATTTGGATCTTACAACACAGACAATTTCAATTTTCTAGCATTAACGGATTTTTTTATTTTTTTATTTCTTCTTCTTTTTTCTTTTTTCATATTTTTAACCTTTTTCAATTTTCATGAAGAAAAGAAAAGAAAACCTCCAACATGTGTGCATAACTGCATATCCCCTCCCAAATAAAAGCATTCTTAAGCTTTTTAAACTCATAAAACAGGAGTTATTTAAGATTCGGTAAAAGAAAACCCTAAATTATGGCTTTTCTAGTTTTTCTACGAAGGAACCCTCTCATCAAATAGCTGCTAAACATTGCATATCCCATCCTTTTGTTATGGGGTTTTTGTTCGTATGGTTTATTGCTTCTGATATTTGTTATTGATTTTATGAAAAAATGTTTTGTTATCATGATAGTATGTGGTTATTTTGTTGATAAATGGCCAGTAGTGGTGCATGGGATGGGTTACGCGGTGGGTGGGTTTATATACTGAGATGAGGTTGTCAAGATGCATGAGTCCCAAGACAAGGATGAGTAGAAGCATAAGAAAGACTTGACCTAGCAGGACAATTAACCACTTGCTCTAAAAGCTCGAACTGTTAGAGCATGGCGAATTAATCCATTTATCTCATAACTCAGGCCCCACATCTCATGGGTTAGGACCTCAGCCGAACCCTCCTCGTGGGCCCCAAATCACATGGGTACCGCCTCACACGGGCCACCCACCCCGAGTGTGTCCCCACATCCCACAGGCTACCCCACTCGAGCCCGGTGTGAAATGCGCATTAATCACCCCCGGTGAGGAGTCTCGAACAGGGGACCTCCCCTGTGGGCCCCGCCCACCCCAAGTGTGCCCCTGCATCCCACAGGCGATCCCACTCGAGCCCGGTGTGAAAATGTTCCTGCATTAATCACTCTCGGTGAGGAGTCTCGAACACGAGACCTCCCGCTCTGATACCAATTTGATGCAGGACAATTAATCACTTGCTCTAAAAGCTCGAACTGTTAGGCATGAAGAATTAATCCCTTTATCTCATAGCTCAGGCCCCACATCTCATGGGTTAGGACCTCGGCCGAACCCCCCTTGTGGGCCCCAAATCACATGGGTACCACCTCACACGGGCCACCCACCCCGAGTGTCCCCGCATCCCACAGGCTACCCCACTCGAGCCCGGTGTGAAATGCGCATTAATCACCCCCGGTGAGGAGTCTCGAACACGAGATCTCCCCCGTGGGCCCCG